>JAEAOA010000290.1:950000-975000 GCA_016746295.1 Potamilus streckersoni
AGCGGAAAAAGTGTATTTGGGAAATTCTAATTATTGACCATTTAATTATCATTAAATAGGTAATTATTGAACTCAATTGGTATCATTGAACTTCACCCTTTTTTGTATCCTTAATCATTTAACTGTCGGCTTTGCTGACTGGGGGCTCGGAGCTGTGCATCTAACTTTCACTAAAACAACTTCCAAACCAAAATCAAGCCTTTTAGGGACTTCTACAATAATTTAATTAAATATTAAAAGCAACATAGCCCAATCCTCACTACCAAAACCTCACAGTGGGGCAACCTTTTACATGTCTGTACCTCCCACTTTACCCAGCCAACTACACTCACATGACTGTTTACAAACCACCGTAAAATGGGTCATGTTTCACTTCCGGCTCAACATCAGTTGCTAGGGTCCAGTTTTGTAATATGGTCCCTGGCAAATTTCTTAACTTATTGCTATGGTGTATGTGTGAATAAGAACTAATACAAGTACATAAGAACAAATACTAGTATATAAGAACAAATTCAAGTGCATAAGAACAAATACAAGTATATAAGTAAATAAATACACGTAATTTGTATACTTCTTATACTCTATTTCCAGCTCTGTGCTGATCCATCGAGCAATAACGACTGCATACTGTATTAATAATGCTGGCCTGGTAATATAATTAATAACGTTAGTTGGAATTCTGATACAGAAGGGTTTATTGTAAAACTGCCTCCGCTATGTGTTCTGCAGAGATGTTGTCGATATCAGAACTCGACTTGGGACAGATTCATTTTATTTTATGGTAGGTCATTTGGCCGAAAAATTTATCATGAAGTTAAAAAGTTAACAGCTGAACTATTATGACTTTGCAAACGTGAAACGTAATTACAATAATTGTTAAATGTGAACAATAAATGGTAAACTCTCTCTCTCTCTCTCTCTCTCTCTCTCTCTCTCTCTCTCTCTCTCTCTCTCTCTCTCTCTCTCTCTCTCTCTCTCTCTCTCTCTCTCTCTCTCTCTCGTGAATGATTCTTTGCTTATTTTAATTGATAAATGCTTTAGAAAGTACCTCAAGGCTGACCAAATGTATCCATATTTCAACAAAACTACGATTGGCAGTTATGAGTTATGACCGCGGATACACAGATGGATAAACCAAAACGATCGAAAAATATTTTTTAACTTTCCGTTTCTTTACAAATCTTGCATCCAGTACTTTCCAAAGTCGGGTGGGTGTCGTACTGAAAAAAAAATTACTTGAGAAGGACAAACAATCAACATAACTATGAACCATCTGGGATTATTTTTATTATTAACATTCTTATTGTGATCTTTGCAGTTGGCTCTCTTCTTTAACTGTGGGCAACAAAGGGTAAATTTGGTAAAATCTGTTTTCACACTTCTCTCTATTTTACGCCTTAAAGTTATACACTCCTTTTAACCTCATTCTTTTAATCTAAACTTTCTTCTCTTTATCTCCCATTCTCCCTGATTGTTCTTGATGTTATTATATATGGAATGTTATAACACTAAGACTAAAAGGTAGCTAGTATAAAACCAAGTGAGAAAGGAAATGTCGAACTCCTTGCGACAGTGTGGCCTGAGATCATTGTTTCTCTTATTGCCAAGGACCTCATGATAACGGCTGTTGTAAATTAAGGAGATCTTGCATGCATTATTACCACAAATAACGGCTGTTGTAAATTAAGATCTTCCATGCATTATTACCACAAATAACGGCAGTTGTAAATTAAGGAGATCTTCCATGCATTATTACCACAAATAACGGCTGTTGTAAATTAAGGAGGTCTTCCATACATTATTACCACAAATAACGGCTGTTGTAAATTAAGATCTTCCATGCATTATTACCACAAGTAACGGCCGTTGTAAATTAAGGAGATCTTGCATGCATTATTACCACAAATAACGGACGTTGTAAATTAAAGAGATAATTGCATGCATTATTACCACAAATAACGGCCGTTGTAAATTAAAGAGATAATTGATTGCATTATTACCACAAATAACGGCCGTTGTAAATTAAAGAGATAATTGCATGCATTATTACCACAAATAACGGCCGTTGTAAATTAAAGAGATAATTGCATGCATTATTACCACAAATAACGGCCGTTGTAAATTAAAGGGATTTTGCATGCATTATTACCACAAATAACGGCCGTTGTAAATTAAAGAGATAATTACATGCATTATTACCACAAATAACGGCCGTTGTAAATTAAAGAGATAATTGCATGCATTATTACCACAAATAACGGCCGTTGTAAATTAAAGAGATAATTGATTGCATTATTACCACAAATAACGGCCGTTGTAAATTAAAGAGATAATTGCATGCATTATTACCACAAATAACGGCTGTTGTAAATTAAAGAGATAATTGATTGCATTATTACCACAAATAATCTTCTTATACTCCGACTAAGAACCGTACATTCAAAAATTACACTTGTTTGCTTTAACTTGCTTCACATTGGCATGATTTATCAGCACAGAATTCTAAGCCAAAAGTTAGTATTTAACAGTACGTAATGCAAACCAGACCCTAAGAATTATTTTTGTCTATTACTGGGCACTTATGAGCAAGAATATCAAAAAAAATTCCGTTATTTTGCAAAACTAATATGTGCAACCACACAGTCTCGTGAAGACAGTTAATTAGGACCCCTGCGTATAGTAGTTGGGTAATTATTCGATTTGACAAGTGCCTTCACAGTAACTATTTCCCATCCCACTAATCACTAAAATCTCTCTCTCTCTCTCTCTCTCTCTCTCTCTCTCTCTCTCTCTCTCTCTCTCTCTCTCTCTCTCTCTCTCTCTCTCTCTCTCTCTCTCTCTCTCTCTCTCTCTCCATGATTTTAAATTTCTTGTTTATTTCATTGAATCTAATATGTGCTTTAGACCGTGTCTCAGCCAGTCAGTCTCAATATATATCGTATGCTACTGTCCTTTATCTATTTCTCCAAGACGTGAAGGCACCGTCATTCAATAAACATTGTATGCAAGTGATTTGTTATGTTTTATGAATAATAAAGAATGCATGGAATATTTAACAAGAAACGCTGTGCTGCCTGATTATCATAGTTTTTTATAATGAAGACGGTTTTCTTCATATTCAGTTCCATTTACAATAACATTTACAGTATAGAAACAAATTGTAAGAAAGAAATTATCAGATTTGATTAATGTTTCCTTCATCATTTATGATTTATGTTTGATGGTTTATCCCTTATCGTTTATGGTCAACCGTTACGCGTATGTCACGGGCCCGTATAAATCTCTCTATTTATTAAATACATGTTTTGAGGTTTCGTTGTTGGTTTTTTTTTTTGGTGTACAACGATACCTGAGGTTGAATTATTTTTTATTGTATATTATTTCAAAGTAGTGAAAACGATTCATCCCTACCGCACGTGCAAAGTGCTCTTGATGTGATAAACCGATTAACATCTAGGACAGCTACATCATATGTATATAAATGCCCCACCATAAAGTGATATCTTCACATTATGGAACGTCTTGTCAGTAATCAATATACTCAGTAGAGGAGCTCCCTAATTTCAACATGTCAGAAAAACAGAGGAAGAATTGCAGAATCAAACGAACTTAAACGAAACGGACTTTGAATTAAGACCATGGAGCATGAATATGAAAAGAAATTAATGAAATGCAAAAGAACTGGAATACAATATGGGATGATGGGACGTCTTCATGTTGAGCAGGGAGAAAGGACAGATCGAAAAAAGTCCGATATTGAGACTCCTTACTGTGACCAGGGAGAAAGGACACTCGCCATATTGTATGGATTAAAAGATGACTTAACGCAATGGAAAACAGACTTATGATCAGAAATGTTTAAACAACTTAAACGAATATAAGAACACTTATTAATCAGTTTATTTTTATTAATTTATCTTTTACCGATAAATATTATAGCTAAATTTTCAAAGTGTACTTTATACGATTAAACAGACTAAATTAAATAATTATTTATGTATTACTTTAATAAATTATTCTTAAATTATCAGTAACCTAACTATAGCCACTTAATATTATATTTACGATCAAAATTGTCATTCATATATTAGACAAGAAAAAGCTCGTGGCACGTAAGCTAGTGTTCACGTGATCGCGAAAGCGTAGTGTGAATGCTGCTCGTGTCTAATTAAGATCTCAAACAACCTATGCGCAAAGCAGAAACATTAAAATAGATATCGATTTATCAAAACTATAACAACATACTTAATAGAAATTAAATATAAATTAATTTAATTTAGCTTTTATTTATTAAATATTAGACTTATAGGAAACTTTGAATATGAATTAAATAATTCTAGAAATTGGATATATTAGAAGAAAAAAAGAGATATTAATGGTGTACAAACCCTTACTCAAAATTTAATAAAAGCGAAATTTAATAAAACTAATACAAGGAAAACATACATACGAAAAATAACATTAGCACATAAAATGCTTTAACTTTTGTCATGAGGTGATTACTGAAATCATGTCAATCTGAAAGAATGCACACCAAAAAAACCTTGGTGACTTGCCATCTTTAGCTGTAGATGTATGCTTCTTGTGCATATTATTTATTTTGTACTTTGTAAGTTACAGCTATTGTACTGCTACGTTTATTTTTGTAAATTCTCCATGAAGCTTTGGCTTGTGTGGTATAATGCAATACTTTTGCTCTTGTTTGTGACTGAGCAAAAGATTTGCATTAACAATATAAGTTGCGTTTTATTAAGAAACATTTAGTACCATAGGAATTTTATCGTACATGTTTTCACTTCTGAACCTGTTTATTGTTTTGCATTATTGTATTATGTATAATTTACCGTATATAACGTCATTATGTTTATCATGTATGCCTGTAGTAAGTAATACATTGTGTTAGATGTATTTTCAGCTGCTCAGTGACCAGAGTGATCAATGGTGATAGTGGCGCCAGCTGCGGAGCAGACCATGGATGTTGACTATGACGAGGTTGGTCCTTGGCGGCCGTGGAGCCAAGTGAACAGTGTTGCTTGTCGAGTGGCAGGTAATCAAACGTTGCAGGCCGAATTGGCAGGCCCTGATTGCTTGATTGACCAAGGAAATGAGTAGTTGTCGGTGACTATCTATAATGATGCTTGCTTGATTGACCAGTGTGACTGGCAGCCAAGTGTGATATTAACGGGAGGGATCGATCTATGTAATCTATTAGCCGTAGGCTAATTGAAGGATTTTGCTATACACATTGTTTTGGGAGTGTAAACATATTTCTGCAAAATAAGTAGTATATGGGGACGATATAGCTCCAATGAGCCCAAAGAAGGGAAAAAAGACAGCCTGGGACGATATTGCTCCACGATTTTTCACGAAAAAATGGTACACCATGGGACAATATGGAATTTTTATTAGTGACTAGAACACCATGGGACTGTATAGCGCCAAGAAGTATGACACAGGTGTCATGACGTCACGGTACTGGACACTTGGCAACAGAGTAGCAAGGAGCTGACCTAGTGTGACCTAAATACGCACAGCTAGCATTAATATTCGAGGGAGGTACATCTACACAGACATACGTATACAATAGAGACATAGAAACATGATAAACACAGATATAGATTATGGCAAGCGTCTTGAAAATTATAAATCTTTTCGAGATATGGAAAGTGGCCCTGAATAGGGCCGTTATTTGTTATGTTTACACCATGCCTTTAACATACATGACATCGCTTTGCTCTTTACTTTCTCAAATTTCTTAAAGCTTGTCTTAAACTGAATCTCACTTCTGGTCCGAAAAAAAGAGCCCGCTTGAAATAGCCTTGTCTTTCCACAAAACAATTTCTTTTTCAAACAGTGGCACCCTTAATCCGGATAACAATCCATTTTGTTTTCACATACATGGGTAAGTCCGTACGGAAAAACGACGATACCCAAGTTGAGGATTCAACGTCGATCAACATCTTGTTTGTGACGAGGACAGATGAAGGGAATGAAGTGATCCTCGTTCATTTATAGGGGAAGACCGGTTTGAAACGGATTGAAATGGTTGACCAATCCCAACACAAGTTACAAAATTCAGTCACTTTGCGGAGTCTGTCTTCCAATCCGAAGAGAGCTACCGGTGACGTCACAATCTCTATGTACGTGTGCTAGCGTTTGTACGCAGGGAATGAATGCGACCTTGTTTGGTTTAACATGACGGAACCTAAGAAGATAATGACTTGGGGTTCACCGGCAGTAGAGACTAAAAGCGATGGCATAAAAGCGACTACTAAAGTGAAGACAGTGCAACTTCCCGAAGAGGTTGATTTCAACTCGGATTTAGTAGATTTTTTTTCTCTTCGCAAGAAATGGTACCAGCACCAGCACCTTCACCACTTTTTCCTTATTTACCACGCGTCGACAATGTTAGACAAAGACAGAAAGAAGAATTAGAGAAATTTTTACAGCAAAGGAAAGAGAAAGAACATGCATTTCTCCTTGAGCGAGAAGAAGAAGATGCAAGAGGGATACGACAGGAAGAAAAAGAAGCAGTAAATAAATATAAACAAAGTCTACGAGAGAAATAAAACGGTTACGCTACTCTTGGACATTTTAGCTGAGTTAAGAAGTCTGAAACAAATGTATCAGACTTTTCAATGCCAACCATTTCTTTCGAGATGAGTTAATATTCATTTTTGCCAAAATAACAATGAAAACTCAAAATCCTTTGTATAAACCCGTGTGTGTGTGTGTGTGTGTGTGTGTGTGTGTGTGTGTGTGTGTGTGTGTGTGAGAGAGAGAGAGAGAGAGAGAGAGAGAGAGAGAGAGAGAGAGCGCATGAGTGTAGACTCCTAATCTAAAAATCAAAACTTGTAGACACGCTTTTTTCAGTTTGGTATATTCTGGTACAAATATTTACAATCCAATTTACAACACTTTTTTAAACAAAAGTTCGTAAACTTAATCTGTGTCTGTGTTTGGTTCACACTCTGGTTTTTAAATTTCTATACTTTCACAGTTTTTTCCCTTCTCTTCCTCATCCGCCATTTTTTCTCCACTTCTTTTCTTCTCTTTCTGAACGTCTCGGGGTTCTTCCTTTACCTCTTCTTCCTCCTGCTCCTGTTGTTTCTTAGGGCATTCTGAAGACCAATGTCCTCTCTCTTAACCATCTCGACGTTTTTCATTTTTAACACTATTTGTCTCTTTTTATACTGATTTTTTTATGGTCTAGACATTCTGTAGCCCAATGCCCTTTATTCTTACAGATATAGCAAGTATCGTGACTTTTATCTCGAAAGGAGGACGAATAGTTCGTTGGATTGTCTGAAGAAAACTTTCGTATGACACCTCGCAAAGTTCTAATCAGATTTTCGATCTGTGTAAGTTCTTCCATCGTGCTTATCGGTTCTAAAGCAAATATGAATGCTGAGAGGGAAGACACTTATATGCACTGGTCTGACAAGAATATATAGGGACTACGGCGTTTCAGATGTAGTCATTGGACGTTTTACAATCAAGATGAAACGATCTCATCATTTTGAAAAGAAAGGTGGAGAAGAAAGTAAGAGGCAGAAACGTGATTTAACACCTCACACAGTCGCTGAAGTCTTGGTTCAAATTCCTGCCAATTATTTTGAAGATAAGCTGAGTGAGTCTACACGCAAAGTCCATCACTATCAGCTAACCCTAAATATTGCTACCACATTCGGGTGACGGACAAGCGTTCCTCTAGAAAATTTAGAACCACGGCCTACACGTACACGGTGAAGTTTAAAGATTTCAAGTCCGACGTAAAACTGGAGAAAGCAGAAGGGTTCATAACCAATGCGTGGGATTCCTTGTTAACCAATCTGAAACAGCAATGTCAAGCCAAAGAAGACTATCGCCTTAGACTTTCCATTCATCACGACAACTTGAAACCCCCCGTATGGATCGCTTTTAGCAAGCTATCAGAATTGACACCTTCCAAATTAATGGGCAAAAGTCAACACTTGCAACAATCCAACGACAAGTTTCACATCACCGACGGTTAAGCGACACTGTTCATGACCCACGTGTCTCTTCCCCAAGGAACCGGACAGAGCAAAAACTGTTCTTGGTAGACAACCTTATCAGCATCAAGCGCAGCATCGTTCAAATTAACAACAGTCAAGACCAAATGTACTTAGCCCCCCCCCCACATCGTGGCGGGAAGAACGTATGCCGACAAGAACGACACGAAAGAATGGAAAAGAACCTGAAAAACTATTCGTCGATCGGAAAGAAACAAATAACAAAGAGAAGCAGAACTTCAGTTACAACAAGCTGGGCTATCTAAAGACGCACCCTGTGGCATTTCTGAAATGCAAAAGTTGCAAGACGTCTTGGCTCCGCGTTACACCTTAAAAGTGCACCCTCGGGTAGTGTGCGGACCTCTTTTGTTTCGAGGCAAGAATTTCAAAGACGGAAAATACATTCACGTCTATCATCACGATCAACATTATGATGCCATTACCAGTATCACTGCATTCCTGTCATACGGTTATTACTGTGAGAAATGTGACTGTAGCTATAACAATCAAGAACATAAGCGTTGAGGATCGAAATGCTCATGATATTCGGCTTCTAATCCCTGTCTGGACGAAGGACAAGAAAGAGTGCATTGCTCTGCTTGTCAGTGCACGTTTGTCAATCCTGCCTGTTACAAACAACATTTGAAGATACAAGGTTGACAGCGGAAAAGTGCTTGTCAACTCTTGAGATTAGATTGTACCCTACTTGTTGACCGTTACCCTGAATAGCAGTGGTCAGAAATAACTCAGTATGTGCATTATTTTCGCTCTAGGAGAAGTGTTTGCCTGATACAAGGTCATTGATCCTTCACAAGAAAACATTCGTGGCTTACCTGTGGAGTTGAGAGAATGCATCTACCGAGAGTTGGTCAAAATACAAGTCAAACGCAAAGAAGAATTTCATCAGTTGCATCACCGATGTTTAAACCACAGGTACCTCAATGCTATAAGATGATTGATTCTGGAGAAAGTGTTCAAGTGGTCAGACATTCGTCAACTACTCACGGAGGAAAAGAGTTGTTTTGTTGGTAGAGATTATATTTACTACCAGTCACCCTTATTGAGTTGAATTTCAGAAGAAGAGTTAGAGAGTTACCAAACTCTTGTACACAATGTATACTTAGTGGAAGAGGAAACTTCTGATCGACTTCTCATGTGTCAGTTAGTGACTAGAAAATTTGGATTTGACAATGGAATAATACGACCATGTTTGTGCAGAAATTACAGTTATAGCTGCCGAAGAAAAGAGACTATAAAAACGTTTTACCGAGCCACGACCTTTATCATTGGTGATACAACAGACTCCGTAGAAGGAGATCCATGACCATATTCAAACAGTGGAAGATTACCCTTGTCTATTACGAGAACTGTGTCCATTGAATTGGGGTCGACGTGTCTTGTGTGTCTTAGCGATTTGCTTTCTGGGATTTCGTTTACCGTCCGATGATTTGTGGACTCTTTACAAACATTACCTACCACTCCAAAAAAATATGAAAGTGATCCCTTTAAATGCCCAAGAGAGACTCATTCACCTCAAAGCTTTGCGCTTTAATCTGGATACTTCTTGACCTTTACGGGAAAATAAGCTTCGACAACTTTTAGGTACCGAAGATGTGTATGAGGATGTGTGGGTAGCTTATGACTTAATGCCCTCACTGGACAGACGTACGTCACTGGAAAAGTTGGGGTTTTTGAGACTTGGAATAAAGAAGTGGCCAACTATGCCCAAGATTTGTAATCCTAAAACATTAAAACGTTCCGTGAAAAAGTCACTTTTAAACCTGTGTTAGTGACAGTACCAGATGAAGAACAGTCTTTCACCGAGGAAAACTATTCTCCTTAGGACAGGACTGTCCTTGACATCTCCGAAAGACGATTCCAGGAGAACCCTTGAGTGACAGTATCATGGAATGTACAAACGTTTAGAACATTACACACTGTCCTTAGGACACTACATTTCAATGACCAAAAATGTTGTAAAGTAGAAACTTGTTTATATTTCACTATGGTTGTTTTGAAGTGTCTTTTATCCATGTGCGAAAGAATACTAAGACTGCAAGAGGTAGTTGATACCTTAGTCATGTTGGAGGAAATGTTGGTGAGAGTCTGAGTATGGGAGTTATAGCCCCCATCGCGTAAAGATGGAAATTAACAAATTGAAAAGATATAATAATATCAATTGCAAAGTAAGAAAAGGGGGATATACATGACAAAAGGATGATGAGAGAATTGAATGAAAACAAAAATGAAAAAGAAGAGGAGAATGAAAAAAGGAAAAAACAGAATAACGAGGAAAAGGAAAAACTGGAGGAAGAGAAGGAAAAGACGAAGACCAAAAGTTTAGGACAAAATATAAGAAACTGGTGGAAGAAAAGAAGAAACTAGAAGACATTATAAGACGAAGAAAATAAAGCCCCTTTTCACGGCCACTTTCCATACCTCGAAAAGTTTATAATTTTCAACAAAAAAAATGCCATATCTCTATCTCTGTGTTTATCTATGCTCTATGTCTCTATTGTATATGTATGTATGTGTATATGTCCCTCCCTCGAGTCGTAGTGCTAGCTGTGCGTATTTATGTCAAATTAGGTCAGCTCCATGCTGCACTATTTCCAAGTGACCAGTACCATGACGTCATGCCACCTATGTCATACCTCTTGGCGCTATACAGTCCCAGGAAGTGCTAGTCACTAATAAAAAATTACATTGGCGCTATATCGTCTTTTGGATCATTGGGGCTATATTGTCCCCATATACTACTAAGATATCTTCCCAATCAGTTCAACATTTTACTGAGTATTTAAAAATCTCATTTTTCGCTAATTGAGTGAATGCATAATTTTTACTATTGAGTAAAATTGTCATTCTGTTAACCTTTGTCCTTTTGCTGTGTAAGGTCACTTATTTGCATCTATATTTCTTGCATGTTCATGCGTATTATGTTAATGTGTCATATATTTGGATCTTATAAACGCACATATTAATTAATCATAATTCTTTCTCATTCAAATCATACATCAATAAATATTGTATTTATATCACAAACAAATGTGTTCTGTTGTAAATCCGAAATCCCAACTCGGTTATCTTGTTACAGCGTCCATATTTGATAACTTGTTGTTTATACTTTTCGGTTTAGTGTTTATGGTCCATCATTTAGTGTGTGTGTGTGTGTGTGTGTGTGTGTATGTGTGTGTGTTTATACAATCGGTTCTTTCATAAGAGATGGCAAATTGCTCACCTGCAAACTTAAAAATGATGTTGTTGTTGTGCTTAACGCCATTTTCAGCACACGATAGGCTATACATGGCGGTCAGTATTAATGGTGGAGGAAGAAACCAAAAAAATCCGTGGAAAGAACCACCGACCCACGAGAAGCTACTGGCAAGCTTTCTCACATTTCCACATTCGCCAAATCTTAGAATACAACCCACGCAGACAGAGGTGAGATGGCAATGATCCGTAATGGAGAGTACTTTAGACCACTAGTCCACTCCGGCCACCACCACACTCTTAAAAATGTGGGGTTTTATTTAAAACAAATTATGGCAATGTACACAAGGTCCTTTTGTGTACCGTTTGTTATTGGTTCTCCAAATGACACCAATCCTATATTTGCAGATAATCGTCCCAACAAAGATTACTAAGAAAATTGCGTGGAATTTAGTTACGATAGTTTTTACAAACACAATCAGTGTCTCAACGGAAAAATATACATATATTGGCTAAATTTTATAAAAACAAGTATAAAATCGCAATAGTAATTTACTCTGCAGTTTAAGGTAATCCATTCATTTTTTACCTTGTTTAAGTCCAAAGTCAGATTCTTAGAGATCACAGTTTGAAAAGCACACAGAGCTGCCCCGCTCTGAATGGTACATTCCACGTTATTTTCAGGTTTCCTCAGCTACAGGTACTAAGATAAGTTATCCACCTGAACCGTTCAGAGCGCTCAGTCAACGTTGTTAGAACTTGTTGAATCCATGTAAATAATACTAATTTTTAAAATTGCAGCCAAAACTATCAGCGATTTAACTGGGGATAATTTAAACGGGAAAATATTTTGCTGCATTCACTAAACCCGATAAGCGAGTTGGTTCAAAATAAATTAAATAATAACCCTCACGAATAGTTTTGGTGTCTTTTGGAAATGGTCTTTGTGTCTTTCGGAAATGGTCTTGGTGTCTTTTGTAAGACTGTTGGTGTCGTTTGGAAGACTGTTGGTGTCTTTTGGAAAACTGTTGGTGTCTTTTAGAAATGGTCTTGGTGTCTTTCAAAAGACTGATGGTGTCTTTTGGAAATGGTCTTGGTGTCTTTTGGAAGACTGTTGGTGTCGTTTGGAAGACTGTTAACACTGTGAAGCAGCTGATGGGGACGATGCCTGACTGACACTGCGGTATAGAAAAAAGTAACTGCCAGGAATGTTCGAAAGTTCATGTTTAAACAACCAAAGTATGAATAATAACAATATATTGTATGATTTTAAGTTTTCATCCATCACAAATGGGATAAAGTCTTTACTTTGATAGTCATGTTTCTTAAGTTTGAATCAAAAGTACCATGTGACCTTACATATATATATATATATATATATATATATATATATATATATATATATATATATATATATATATATATATATATATATATATATATATATATGAATGGATGAATTAATGAATGAATGACTTTACTGTGCTGTATATTTAGCTCCATTCCCTTACCGTTACGGTAGTATTTATGCCTCTCCATAGAAGCGATTCGACCCGAATCTTTTCTAGGGCCACATTTTGTTGTTGAATTGTATCTCAAAACCAATCAGTAAATTCCTGACGTTTTAATCAAGCCAGGCCGATACCTTAAGGCAAGAAAACAAAAGACCTCGTGAACTCTCATTCCGTATGCATATATCTCTATGAGCAATCCATTGTTCTTCACGACAGAGGCGCGTTTTGTAACACGAACAGTAGTAATCGTTTCTACAAAAGAGAAAACTAATATTGAAGAATTTTAAGTCAAAGCACACAAAATATAATATAAAGAAAAATTATCACATTCTTCTCATTTTTGGTGGTATTTTTCTTGTGATTCATATATCTACAGATCTAAGTGTAGTGTGGGTTGATAACGAATGCAATGAAAATCGAGCCACACAGAAACACTATATCCCTCTGATTTAGAAGTATTAATTCAACAATTCCCTTCATTTACTTTTGCAGAACAACTCTTCATGTCAAATATTAAAGAAGTAGTAATCCAAACAGTTTTAATCTATATCAGCTATTAAAAAATGATAATCCAAATTATACCGTCTTCCATTCCGTTCCAGTGCCGGATTAAACCCTTTTCGAGGCCTCTAGGCAGTGGAAATCTCAGGACCCCACCCACCTTCCTCCCAAATTATCTACTGCATCCAGATCAAATCAATTCAATATTAATTTGCTCCGTTGTCGCGGGGCCAATAAAAGGCCTGGGGTACATAGGCCGGTACTGCCTATTTGGGTACTCCGGCACTGCTTCGTCCCGACGCTAGTGCGCGAGATATAGATGGATTATATAGTGAGAAGTCGCACATGACCATTGAACAATTATGTTCTTTAAGTTTCTTTTTCGCTACTTGGGCAAAATTTATTCAAATATGTTTTCGCATTCTATTAGAAGGAAGTGTTAACTAGTTAGGTAACATACATGGAGAGGAAATACAGTGAGACGCGTTTAATATTTAACAGATAAATAAATCGTCATACACTAAACATTAGTTTATATAAATAGCTTCAAAATTAAAATGTTCTCTCTCTCTCTCTCTCTCTCTCTCTCTCTCTCTCTCTCTCTCTCTCTCTCTCTCTCTCTCTCTCTCTCTCTCTCTCTCTCTCTCTCTCTCTCTCTCTCTGTACACAAAAAAGTATCTTTGGCTAAACAACAAAACATCTACATATGTGGTTTAGACCTTTTATTCAGACTGAATACGGAATTACTGGGTTTTTTCTCCCAACAATGATGATAATTATCCTATTACTGAACGCTAAACCCCACCCCCACCTCCGGTATTTGGTGGGGCTGAGGGTGTCGCACCTGGCAATGTCCACGGATCATTTACCCAGTTAACACATCAAGATAACTGATCACGTAGGTACCTGGCCTCTTGTAATTCAATTAGTCTCCTTTGCCTTTTGTGATTTACTGGTATTCCACACGAGCGGGAAATACATGCTTCCATTTTTAACCGCTTTGTTAATTATTCATCTTTGTTAATTATTCATCTGCTTCGGATACAGATATTGTCCAAATTCATTAATTGTCTACAGACATAAAGGTCTCTCTCTCTCTCTCTCTCTCTCTCTCTCTCTCTCTCTCTCTCTCTCTCTCTCTCTCTCTCTCTCTCTCTCTCTCACACACACACACACACAGACACGCACGCACACACACGCACACACATATAATAAAACAAATTATTTGCACTCTTAAAATTAGTATTGTTTGTGGTATGCAATAGTCAGGAAATAAGTTCAAGATTTATTTCTACTCATCTAAATGCACATTATTTCTTTTTATAATTGTTGATCGGTTCTAAATTAGGTTTTTCTATTAAAATCAAAATTTGCAAAGAAACGTCAGCAGTCATTTTCTATGTGCTTCGCTGTTTCAATGCGGTGAATAGTGTATAGATTTTTGGCCACACACACACACACACACACACACACACACACACACACACACACACACACACACACACACTTACACACACACAGAGTCATTTATAATATGGGACGAAGAATTGTATTTAGCAAGCCATGGGCTTCTCAGAAATTACGGGTTCGCAAGCAAGAAATGATCGGTTTAAATATAACAAAGTTTTACATATCATAATCTACAGTGAAAGAAATCTAACCAAGTTTTGCTATTGAAGCAGATTGGAAAAGGTGGTGTGAAATAGCGTGGGATCAGGGGCACAGGGAGAGGCATTTATTTGATCGATATTCCTGTAAGTAATTTTCTATAATAATAACATCATGATATCGTCTTTGTTACAACTCTGACTAGGTTTGTGGAAAAAAGTATTGTAATAATTGGCTGAACCTAATATTCCAGATTAATTCTTACTTTCATTATCACCGGTCAAGTTGGTTAGGACAATTGCAATACTATCTATGAGCATAACAGGTCATAAAATTTATATCAAAATTAATAAAAAGGCGAGAAAAAGTAAAACTTAAAGTCGTATTTATGTATAAAAATGTCTCATTCAATATTTGTATTCCTCGGCTTACAAAACAGAGTACGTGGTAGCATACATGCACAAAGAAAGTCGTATTGGATCTTTAAAAAATAGTCTGCATTAAGACTTTGATGGCAAGAAGCTCAATACAATTTTAGACTGCTAGTAGATCAAAAAACCGTAAAGATTGTTTATTAAAACTTCCTTAAAATAGTTAGGGACCTCTGGCAACGAGTTTTGTGCCCGATGTATTTATTAAACACGTGACCAATTCTGAGGGAGAGACATTTTAAGCGAAACTTTCTGGAGATATCTGTCTTACCGATTAGACCCAACAAACTGCTTTGATTGATTCGCATTTACTGACACAGTATACGAAGGCGGATTTCGGCCTGTACATTATGCCTTTGAATTTATTCCCGTAAATGCGGTAATTCTCAACCAAGATCCTTTGAAGTGAGTTTGCACTGCTTGAATACTCGGTTGAATTCCCAAAACACGACCCGAGAGAAGGAGCGAATTCAATGTTAATCCGCGTTACGAAATAAAAATCAGCATTCAACCAAATTACGTCATATTGTTACCTATTGATGACTTACGAAAGATCAGCTTATATCTGTCGCTTTCGTGCGATAGGTATAAAATAGGCTAACCACACCAATTTGAAAGCTTCTTGTAAATTTGATCTAAGACAATATACCATAGTTCTCAGCAATCCAATGAAAGACGCACTGCTATGTACCACAAAGACACACCATCGTCCGATTACATCCAGCAGTTTTATATCATAACGACAAATTTAGTCTGGATGTGACTAGATTAGATACGACATTATTAATTAGTGATTATTAATGAAAGAAGAACTCGTGGAAAACCACAAGTAAGAACCACCCACCAACAGGAAGCTACTAACAAACTTTCTCACATACCCACAAAGGTTGAATCAGAGACTCGAAACCATGGGGACAAAGGTGAGATTCTGTGATCGGTTAACTCGAGCAATTTCGAAAACTTTATAACAAAGCATTAACATTCCATTAAAATGTAGGCTAAATTTTGACCAAGGGGACTGAAGAATTTAATTCACATGTTCTCCTATGGAAGTTCTGATTTGAAAATTGTATTGTGCTCACTACCAGCAAAAGCAAGCAAACAAACTGAACAAATAAGTGAAAACCGGTCAATCTTGAGGGAAGCACATATGCTTCAGGCGGTTTTCCAGACAACTGATAATTGGGTCATTCAATTGCATGCATCATTTTAAAGGTTTTTTTTTTTTTTTTTTTTGTAAAAATCACAACCTTTTGAATACAACATATAAACAGTCATGTAGCTGTTTATTCAGCGGTCTATTTTCTACGATGGACTAATATCTGCTATCGCACACGACAAAGGTTGCATATTTGTTACCTACGAGACTCAAAAGCTCGTTGATTTTGACCAAATTAACAACAAGCAAGAAAGAACAAGAGAAACAAAAATAAGAAACTACTTAGCTGCGCACTAATTGAGGTTCGAACTTAGACCATCTGTGCTAAAAAAAAATCTATTTGAATGCACGGCTTATAAGATTCGATCCTTTAGGCTGGTTTTCTATATATGATCTATAACAAAAATGTACATATAAGAAATATTGAGAACAGCTTAAAAACTAAAACTGAATATTGAGTTTATAGATTAATGTATTCAGCGCTTTAACATAAAGAATTTAGTCTTTGATTATATTTTCCAGTTGTTACTTTAATGTCATGCATGTTTTATTTCAAATTAAATATAGATAATATTATGTTGTTGTATTTATATGAACACTGTTATTGATTCTACCTTTTCTCATTAATCTTTGCTGTTCATTTATTTCTAATAGTAATTGACTTCTTTTTCTCTCGCAAAAGAAAGCAAAATGAGTACTCAGATTTATTTGAAATCAATATAAGTTTAAAAATTATTCTAATGTAAGAGAGTTATTGGGTGGAAGCCATAATAACTATTTTAAAAAAAAACAACGTCTGCAATCGGATGACCGCCATAAGAACTAATTAATATATCGACGAAAACGTCTGCAATCTGATGACCGCCGTAAGAACTAATTAACATATCGACGAAAACTTCTGCAATCGGATGACCGCCGTAAGAACTAATTATCATATCGACGAAAACATCTGCAATTGGATGACCGCCATAAGAATTAATTAATATATCGACGAAAACGTCTGCAATCGGATGACCTCCATAAGAACTAATTAATATATCGACGAAAACGTCTGCAATCGGATGGCTGCCATAATAACTAATATACCGACGAAAACTTCTGCAATCGGAAACACTTATTCTCCAATTCCATCCGTTGCAAAAAAAAGAAGAGCTAACAAGTAACTGTAAATTGATTTACAAAATAGTATAATGAAATATACATATATTAAAGATACACGACGGTACAGTTAAAATGTACAGGAATTACCGTTATTACAATTATTAACGTTATTAAAGTTGTATTACAGTTATTACAGTCGATAACAACAAGTATAATTTATCATAGTATTTGCATGTGAAGTGCCTGTTATTTAACATTTCAAAGCAGGTTCTAACATTTATGAAAATTTTCTGATTGTATACAATAAAACGCTATTTAGGATAAATGACAAAAGATAATTACAATTCTGGACTATTTTAAAATGTCCCAACAGGCTATATCAACAGCTTTCACAACGGACTGCTTTGATATCATAAAAAAAAATTGTAACATTATTCAGACATCGAATTCTTCACATGGCTGTCTTGCAATACTGTAACGCTGATAATTTATATCATTATAAACCCAATATTTTTTTTATATTATGCAACTCGTTTTCAATACAATTATGACAATTAAACACGAAGTCTCTCATTTAAATGAGAGACCTGCGGGTATATTAGTTGGATTCGTCAATGTGTCACGAGTAGGCCAATCTAATTAAATCTACTATGCTGCTCAGGGTTGGCTACCACGGTATTACCCACCCCACCCCACCCGTTTATTGGACCCATCATTTTTGTGTCCTATCCAGTTTTTACTTGAAAAACCCAGCTTAGCCTACCTTTTGCAAAGGATCGCCTGTCTGTGCGCAGTTCAGACTGGTCTACCTTAGAATTGAGGCCAAAAGGTCGAAAATCCGGACACAAAATTCAATTCCGACGACGGGATAAGTTTTGGTGTAAAAAAGGGTCTAAAAATATACATTTTTTCCTTCTGTCATTTTTGTAATGCGAGTAGATATTCCATATTATTTGGTATAATTAAAGAGCAATGTCTATATACTTTTCTGTAATACCAATGATTTTGGTGCATCTAAAATGACCCTGACGCGTCCGAGTTCGGAAGTAGGGTTCCGTTTCCGGACGCATAAACGTGGTGCAATAGGTTAATGAGTTCAAAAAGGTGATAATATCACTTCATTTTTTAGAATTTAATATGGCACATGTAATGACAACATTTGGCTTCAGACTTCAACGAGTAATGGTCTAGTGTTGTATAACTTTCACCAGTACTGAGGCTACATGTGCATGGGATCCTAAATCAGTCATATGGCGGACTTCTTTTAGCAGCTAGAAATATTTGAAACGAAGATAAAATTAACTCATTTAAGCCAAAAATAGATGGAGCTGCCATAGAATGTATACACAGAAATTCGGTTGATTTGTAAACGAATGCTTGGGGTTTGGGAAAGTTTGAGCTATCACGTATACCTGCGAATGTCCGTAATGGATGAACCGTGGTCCTTAGATTGCTGAACTTTAGCCCGGGGTACTGCCATTCGACTTTATCTACAGAATGTTAATAAAGATAATTAAATACAAATCATTTACACGCAGGCGCACAATAAGCTAGCATTACGGTTATGCGACGCATTCAAAAAGAAGTTTTACCCTATAAGCTGTCAAGAGAAATAGAAGACAAAAAAAATTCCGTGGTTCACATACATGTGTAGTTTCTATATCTGCGTCTGGAAAGTACCGAAAGTTGACGTTAGTAATCCAGGTGAAAAACAAACAGTGAAAACTACAATTCAGTTTCGATTATCGGTAAGTAACTCTAATTGAAACAAATTATCCGAAAACTGTCAATAATTCCAAATCCTTACAGTATTTTACTCAGCATATTATTTAATGTCAGAACTAAAAACATATTTATAATAAAAACATTTAAGAGAGAGAGAGAGAGAGAGAGAGAGAGAGAGAGAGAGAGAGAGAGAGAGAGAGAGAGAGAGAGAGAGAGAGAGAGAGAGAGACCGAGACCGAGACCGAGAGAGGGAGAGAGTTTCGGGGAGGGTATAGCGATTGTTTTATTAACCCTTATCCACAAGTCTGTTTAATAATAATCAGTTTGGAGGGAAATTTATTTTTGAATGTAAAATAGATAACAGTCGGTTTGAGGACGTAAACAAAATCGATGATGACACATGTATCATAATACTACAAATATAATTTAAACCCCTCCTCAAAACATGCAATACCCAAAACAAGCTAAATCTCTGCTCAAAACGTGTAATAACCTCTGCTTAAAACGTGTAATAACCTCTGCTCAAAACGTGTAATAACCTCTGCTCAAAACGTGTAATATCCTCTGCTCAAAACATGTAATAACCTCTGCTCAAAACGTACAAGGTATTTTTGTGTAGCCATGATAGCGATCTCAACCTACGTCGCTGAGTATGTGAGTGAATTTAATCGATTTACGACATTTGAGATATCAACAATGACTCTCTTCATTTGCTTCTGGTAGTTATTGTTTGTTGACGTCTTTTTCATATTGTATTTCATTTCCTAATGCCTGTTAGATTTATCATTAAAAAAAACCCAAATAATTCTTATTATATTTTCATAAAATTGATAATGTTCAGAACATGAGGATACTAACACGTGCTATTTTCACATCATCTACATTACATAGTGATTCTGCACGGGGTTCCACGAATTTTCAAAAGTTAATGTGATTTTATTTTATACAGAAGGAGCCAAATAATTGTTCGCTTCCCCACTCTTCAATAGCAGCTGAAATTGTAATTTGCATTGAAGGAATATTTCATTGAGCAAAGTAAATACATGAAATTGATAGTAATTGTTCTGGACGATCTATGAAAACGTTTTTGTTATTATTTTGGGTTTAACACCATTATTCAGCGTTTGATAGGCTATACATAGTGGGCATTAAATGTGGTGGAGGAAGAAGCTGGGAAATTCCCGGTAAGAACCACCGACCCATTAAAATCTACTGGCAAGGTTTCTCAACCATCAATATTGACTGAATCCGAGATTCTAACCAGCGCGGATAGCGTTGAGGTGACAGTGATTGGTAAAGGCGGGGGCTTTGACCACTCAGCCATCGATCAAAAGTACATGGATGCTGTTTTTGAGTTGAATTGTGAAATGGCGCCTCAAATTTGCATTGATTGGGAGAAAACAGTCACCGACTGAAGAGGTCTCTTAAATACAAGTTTTATTCCTGATTCCAATTAACGATTTTTTTGTTCGCTCAATTTAATGCAATGTATATATGAGACACAACTGGAAACATTTATAATAACTTGCACATGGAAACTGTCAGCTTCAACTATATGTCATCATAAAGAACTGGCTCGGCTTCCGTAATATATATATATATATATATATATATATATATATATATATATATATCTATATATATATATATATATATATATATATATATATATATATATATATATATATATATATATATTTCAAACTAGTAAGGTAGATAGATTATATCGCACCTATCTACATATTCATTCATTTATCCATAAATTTATCTAAACTTGCAAGTTATCCCCTACTGAAATTCGAACCCGCGTTAACGGGTTACGGCAGACATTGCCTTAGAAGAGAGGTAATTAATTAATCGCCTCGCGAGCGTGTTTGCTAGGTATGAATGTTTATTATCCACGATTAAGGTTCATCTTTATTGGTGGTGGGCATCAAGGTGAGAGGTTAGTGCGTGCAGCTATGTCGATGGATGCAGTACCCGGTAGACCCGTGTTCAGTTCTTAGTAGCGGAAGAAAAAAAATTCTTGGACCGTGAAACTTAAATCTTCTTGCTACAAAGGTGTGCAAGAAAATACACGTGAAACGATAATTGCTCAGATAATGCACAATTAAAAAAAAACAACTGGCAGATACTCAAAACTTGGTTTTCCTCACGGAAAAGAGTAATGTAATACTCTCCGGTCCTGCTTTGTGGGGTTAGTAACTCATTTGCTGAGAAGAACAAATCGAGCAATCTCAATTGTAAGCACCGATCAAATAGTGCATTACTTTACTAATATCATTTAAGAAACAACACCACTACTTTTGTGTGTTAATTATCCGTTGATATCGGCCTTTACCTGCTAAACCATGGACACGTTAAGATCCAGATTTTCGAATCAAATTTGATCCCAGATAAAACTATTGTCTTCATCTCTCCACCATCTCGTAACCTTAACACCAGAACAATGGTGGCAAATGAGCCGTCGTTTATGTATACCTAGGCTTTATGTACTGATTACTGGAAATGGAGCCGAATTTTGCTAATAACGCTATTTTAATTGTTCCATGAAATGTTGAACGAGTTCCTATATTATTATTGTTGAACTGCCCCTCTCCTCCATCCCTTTTTCTTTTTATTGCATTATAGTTTTTCAACTGCCCCCCCCCCCTTTTTTCTTATTATTGTATTATAGTTTTTCAACTGCTCTAACTCCTTTTTCTTATTATTGCATTATAATTTACTCAGGATATTCTCACTACTGGTCTGAAATAATTCCAGTATATTTAACACTGAACGTCATGTATAATAGAAATGCTATAATAAATTATTTCCTGCATATGAAAAAGACGTGTGCATTCAAACAAGTCATGGATCTCCCTTTCCCCACTCCCCAACCAGAATGTAATTTCTTCCATCATATGTATATTAAACAGTTTTCCCACGTCTAATGTAGGTGTGTTAATGGTTGTTGGGAATTTACAAAGTATATTTCTATGTTTATCCGTGAAAGTTTACAGAGTTGTCGAAAGTCAAGTCTGTCTGCCTTTAAAATGCCACACATTGTCCCTTTTGTTTCGTGATTCTCCAGGGTCAGTGCTTGTATACGTCACTGTCAAGCCACTTATCTGCCAAACACTATTGACAATGATTTTTTAAAAAAAGAAAGAAACAAACATGTATGATAAGGTCGTATAAATGTACGAACACTGTTTAATTGTCTTCTACATTTACAAAAGAGTGTTTGGTACGCAAATGATTTTCACAGGAAGGTAAACTCTCATGGACCGGCAAGTGTCTATTTAAAAGAAAAAAAAAAACTCACATTTGTATACATATTCTTACCTAGTTTGCAACTAATTATCCCTATACAGTCTCCGTCTACACTCAAATATCAAGAAAGTTCTTGTCGTGCGAAACACTTACACCAGCACCAATAGACAGTGTTATGAGATAATAAACTTAGCTAGTTTGGATCTCTCAGTCAGTCACTTGGTCTGTACGTCAGCTATTTAATCTGTATGATATTTATCTGGTAGGTCTGTCAGATGTTTGTTGGGTCTATCGGTCACTTCGTCATTTACCCGTTCTGTCTTCCACTCATTTGTATGTACATTAATCATCTGGTATGTCTGTCAGACATTTGGTTTGTCGGTCTGTCTGTCTATCGGTCTGTCTGTCTGAGATCTTAGGGAAAATGAATAGACGTCAAATGTATCATGTAGTACATACGCAGTAGTACATGTAGTAAATGAAGTACATGTAGTAGAATCCATCTGAATTTAAAATCGTAATGAAACAGCGCCTTTCAACAAACTAAAACATTTAGTAATTAATATTTCATGTCAATATTTAATGGCCATTTGAGGACAATTTTTTAACTTATGAACTAATACATTTTACCCAATAAATGCCACAATATATCAAGCAGAACTCATCGAGCCGCATCAAAAATGTTTCTTTTTAAGGATAGTTAACTCGAAATTTATTTTTTTATTGCCGTTTATTATTGCGGTTGTTTATTTATTGGTATATTCCGTTGATTGTGCACATTTATGGTAAACTTTCTCAAGAAAATTTGATAGGCGGAAAGAGTTATTATGGATAATTGTGTGCACTGTTCAAGATTGACTGGCAGGTGTATTGTAGAACACCACTTCAGTGTTCCGGATCTTGAGTTGGAAACGACCACTAAGCTACATCCAAATTCTGGCTAGTGCAAAGAAGAGAGGGTCAAGTTTTCTGTACACTGTTTGGTGTCAAAAGAGGTGTTTCTCAGTGTGTAAAGGGCGCTGACTTATTTACTGCGTTTTAATACTGGTGAGTTTTTATCGAATTTAGCATTACTATAATTGCTTTGTTCTGAAAAACCTCTCTCTCTCTCTCTCTCTCTCTCTCTCTCTCTCTCTCTCTCTCTCTCTCTCTCTCTCTCTCTCTCTCTCTCTCTCTCTCTCACACACACACACACACACACATACATACATACATACATACATACATACATACATACATACATACATACATACATACATACATACATACATACATACATACGTACGTACGCACGTACGTACGTACGTACGTACGTACGTACGTACGTACGCACGCACGCACTCACCCACGCACGCACGCACGCACGCACGCACGCACACACACACAAACACACATACATACATACATACATACATACATACATACATACATACATACATACATACATACATACATACATACATACATACATACATACATACATACATACATACATACATACATACATACATACATATTAATTCCATCATACACAAGAGTATATTGATTGTGCGCAAATTTTTAAACATGCTACTTTGACAAAAGTTGACACGCTCTCTAACCAACAAAAGTTTAAATTCTTACCAGTATATGGATGGTATATACTGTTAATTTCATCTGAGCAAGTCATTATGTGACTTCATCAGATTAAAAACGGTGTCAAAATGTGTAAAAATGGGTAAAACTGCAAGGCTATTTCGTGTTAAATCCAAATCCAAATATGTTACCTACATGGTCTTTTTGTGTTGAAGCAAAATGTGTCAACGACACGGCGTTCTGTATTAGATCAAAATGTGTCAACTACATGGCGTTTCTGTGTTAGATCAAAATGTATAATCTACATGGCTATTACGTGTTAGATCAAAATGTGTTAGCTACATGGCTATTTTTCGTGGATTAAATGTTGCTATTTTGTGTTGGATCAAAATGTTTTAACTACATGGCTATTTATGTTGGATCAAAATGTGTAAAATTCATAGCTATTTTATGTTCGATCAAAATGTTTTAACTACATAGCTATTTTGTGTTGGATCAAAATGTTTTAACTACATGGATATTTTGTGTTGGATCAAAATGTATAAAATACATAGTTATTTTGTGTTGATCAAAATGTATAAACTACATAGCTATTTTGTGTTCGATCAAAATGTTTTAACTACATAGCTATTTTGTGTTCGATCAAAATGTTTTAACTACATAGCTATTTTGTGTTGGATCAAAATGTTTTAACTACATTGATATTTTGTGTTGGATCAAAATGTATAAAATACATAGTTATTTTGTGTTGATCAAAATGTATAAACTACATAGGTATTTTGTGTTGGATCAAAATGTTTTAACTACATAGCTATTTTGTGTTGGATAAAAATGTATAAACTACATAGCTATTTTGTGTTGGATCAAAATGTTTTAAATACATAG
>JAEAOA010000290.1:977500-1212500 GCA_016746295.1 Potamilus streckersoni
TATATATATATATATATATATATATATATATATATCACTTATGAAACCCTTAGGGGCGGGTAGAAACAACTTAC
The DNA here is from genome assembly GCA_016746295.1 of Potamilus streckersoni. Classification (NCBI taxonomy): domain Eukaryota; kingdom Metazoa; phylum Mollusca; class Bivalvia; order Unionida; family Unionidae; genus Potamilus; species Potamilus streckersoni. The sequence goes on from JAEAOA010000290.1 coordinate 977,575, forward strand.
AAAACAAAACAATCGCTTAACATAAAAGCTAAGAGAAAAAGCTGAACTGTTTTTTACACGTATATGTGCGAAAATCTACAATAATGAGTTAATTGATGAAGGGAAAAGTCAGAAGAGAAAAAGTTCCGTAATGCGTCTAAATAGCAGTTTATATTAGAAAATAACCAGACTTGGTGTGATCGGCATAAATGCATGTTATCTATACGAGAACCAAACTTATTGGACTTAATACAAAGCTCCATAGAAATGACAGGAAACTAAGTATTGCGAAAAACTCCGCAATCTATCAACATAAACTAGAATTTGTACTAAAAATACTATATCGGTAAAATCATGCGTGGATACAAAAGTAAAGGAAATGTGTAATGAGAATGTTTTTTGGGGGATATTGAATAATAATAATAATAATAATAATAATAATAATAATAATAATAATAATAATAATAATAATAATAACAATAACAATATAATAATATTAAAAATGGTATAATAAAAACAATATTATAATAATAATAATAATAATAATAATAATAATAATAATAATAATAATAATAATAATTATAATAATAATGATATTATAATAATAATAATAATAATAATAATAATAATAATAATAATAATAATAATAATAATAATAATACTAATAATAACAATAATAATAATAATAATAATAACAATGGTATAATAAAAACAATAATAATAATAATAATAATAATAATAATAATAATAATAATAATAATAATAACAATGATATTATAATAATAATAATAATAATAATAATAATAATAATAATAATAATAATAATAATAATAATAATAATAATAATAATATTATTATTAATAATAATTATTATTATTATTGTTATTATATCATTATTATCATTATATTATTTTATTATTATTATTATTATTATTATTATTATTATTATTATTATTATTATTATTATTATTATTATTATTATTATTATTGTTATTATAAGTATAAATATTTTTACTGTTTATCACTCCCACCCAGCCCATGATATCAGACCATACTGATATTGTGATATTGTAATGTATTCGGATGTCAATAGCTACTCGGATACTAAGTACAAATACTGATGGAGTTATCTACCGTCATGTCAGCCTTTTCCTACCAACAACGATGTGAGCATAACTTCCAACAAAACAAGCTTTACTTAACTGACTCTACTCCGTGAAAAGGGCATGCAAAAGGATATTTGTGTATACTGCGGACGTGGCTAACTCGAATGTGTCACTCGTGAAAAGCTTTTTAAGATTCGCAATTAACAAAACTAATTACTGAATAAACAAATGACCTCCGTACGTACTAGGTGGCAAAATATCGCACGACTTACTTTATTTGAAAAGATTTATGTATTTTAAAGAATAATTACTTTCACAGCTGTTTTGTGTGACTTCATTTTGTTTTCGAAAAAGTTTCCATATTTTGAAATGTATTGAACGCCTGCAGAAGTTGCGTCTGAAAATCATTGTACGGACATATATTTAGCACCTAACTTAATTCGATAAACTCAAATGATTACCGTTTAACGACCGACTAAAATACCACGGAGCCTTTTTTTATATATGTTTACATAACATTCAAAACAACCTGGCGCCAGATTATCTGAACACTTTTACTCCAGTCTCAAAAACTCGTAGTCAAATTACGCACTTTTCAATAATAAATTAACAAAGTAACCCCGAAATGCAAAACTGAAATGTTTAAACGAATTTTACAAATAATGGCGTTTTAATGTGGAGCTCTCACCACATGATATTAAATAATGTATAATACTTGCTTCTCTTAAACACCAGGTGAAAATTAAGTTAATCTCTCTATCCCAAAATGTTGTTAGAGACACCACTTGTTACGTGGCGTTTGGTCTTTGGTTTGGTTATCGGTAGGTGGAAAAGGTAGGGATATTTTATGTTATCTTTTCGGACCTGATTGAGCAGAGAAAATAACAAAAGATGAAATTAATGGTTGGAATAACATAGATATATATATAACCTAGGTATAGAATATCTCTCGACTTCCAGGCACCCGTTCCCTGGACAATTTATTACGAGAAATATTTGTTATTTCCCGGAGATGAAAACTTTTTCAATCCCGCCGAAAATTAGAATGATTGATTTCGCCAAGTAAATTACTTTAAACATTGAATTTCGTCTGGGAAACACACATTCAACACCCACGCCATTTAGTTTAGCCAATCATGAGTTACTTTATCCAACCGCCAAAATTTTAATACGCCCATAAAAGTTAGAACGATTCTCTGTATTACGCCTTTATTAATAACTTTTTCTTGAAGAAGAAAGAAACAAACATGTATGCCACTTATTTTAAATAGTCAAAAATTATCTCTGGATTGTATTCACATTGTTGTTTCCCCGATACTTAACAAACAAATTAACGGATTCTAATTAAAAATCATTCATCCCACCGAACAAGAGCATCACCTATCGCCGAACAGGCCTATCATTTGTATATATGAAGTCTTTCATAAGTTTGAAAAAAAAAGAATTTTAGGAAATTGTCAAATAAATACTAGAGAGGCAATGGTAAATATTAAAAGAATAAAACAACGGATTGTATGATACCTGGTACGGTACGATTTTCTGTGAAATTAAGCTAAACGAAGTGTGTCTATTGAAATACTTTTATTGTTATTTTTCTTGGTTCTACCCATATTGGTAGCCATAGTTAGCAGGTATCAAAGAATAACTGACGTATACAGGTAACCCCAAAATTATAATTATCTTATCTATTTATAGGTATAATTTGCCTGGTCTTTAATACAAAAATAAACTAATAATATAAACAAAGGGAAATATGCAACTACCTAGGTTTGTGTCGATTTGAATAAATCACCATCGATTATGGAAGATAATGATTAAATGTCGATTTTACTACAAGAAGCACGTTTGAATTAATCAACATTAATTATGTCTCCCATAGACTCGAAAATTTATTTTTCGATTCATTTTCATCTTCGTTTTCATTTCATTAAGGAATAATTATCGCTCACTGAGTTAAATTACTAAAAAGTTGAAACCTTAATCTGACCTGATTAGAAAGATAACAAATCAAATAATCAAATCGATCTCCATGTGATTCACTAATCATCGATCTCCAGGTGATTTGCTAATTACACTGATTTGGTATTTAATTTATTTCATCCCGCTACCTGTATATCATTGAATAACTGAATTTGTTATATATATCATAATCAGTTAAATCTAAATATTACTCTGAACAATATAAAATCATGACGTAGAAAAGATGCAGTCGAAAGATAAGATTATATCCCCACCCCTGCGTCCGACCACACTGCACGCTATCTTTGACACTCCACACGTATATTCATGATTGAAAATCAGTAACTACTATTTTTATATCAGTTAGATTTGCTGGTCTCTGTTAGACTGGTACAGAAATTAACAGTTGTCTGATTAATACGGAAATTAACGGTTGTTAATATAGTGGGGAAGCTGTCTTTTTTATTTAAATATGATAAGAAATATAATGATAAGTTGTAAATTAATGAAGTGAATAATAATAATAATAATAATAATAATAATAATAATAATAATAATAATAATAATAATAATAATAATAATAATAATAAACAAAAACAAAACAATCAACAACACACCACAAAAACAGTACATATCTGTCTTTTGGATCTGAAACTAAACAATTCGCTGCTCGAATGCTTTCTGACCGGTTTATACTCAACATGGATCATTCTTTGAAAGTTATTCAATAAGCAGATTAAACAGTCAAAACGCTGCTTTATTTTATTTGGGGCAAGAGCTACCTTTTATTTTTTTAAGGCACTGAATCGTCGGGCAACCTATCTCATTTGTCTGTTTTTTTTTACATGCTATATTTTTTCGAGTGCAAAACTTCTCGAAATAGTGAAACAAACTGCTTCATTTGGCAAACTGATGTACTTTTTGTATATGACCAATACTGCTGTATGAGCGTTACTGATCTTATCTTCTACGATTTGATCTTCTACAAGCTGCCATGTTTTCTTCCAGCAAAGATATTGTGAAATCCACCATCAGTCTAAATTTTGGTTGACTACCCACATTCATTTTCCGACAAGGAAAATGTTCTGATAATGTCTGCAATGGCTATGGAAAACTATATCATTTAGTGCAAAGACAGTCAAGGAATTCTCTGGACGTAGATGTTGCAGTAACTCGATACAGCTCTGGCGGGAAGTAAAGAAGGGGATATAAGACTTGAGCTGTAACACCTTTGATATCAGGCCGCGGTAATTCGATATTCGACGCGTCCGCTCTAGATCCAACATAGCGGGTGTTGCGATTGGTGAGTTCTGTACCTGAGCAGTTCCTATTAGTATCACAGCCGTCTTAATTCCCTGCTTATAGTGGCAGGCGAGCAAGACTGGGCATAACAATGAGAACAACGAGAACATTTCATTTACAGAACAACTAAATGGTATAACCTGACGACTCTCGGTTATTTTGCTCCAAGAAAACGAGACCTAACTCTAGTGTTATTCTAGCGATATTTCAGTGGCAGGTTCTAAACCTCAACTCTGTAGACAGACGCTGTAATTGGCGTACGATGGGATTAAACTTGCAGAGGATTGCTTATAGTTCAGCACTATCATCTCGATGGAATCTTTATGTGGAGGTAAATTTAATATCAATGGTTAGACCATGTTTTCTTGTAAATTCTCGCCGAGTAATACCATACGGGCGATAAGTTGAATGCTTCTTTCATGGAGTCTGGATTTTCTATGCTTTCTTGTGAAAGTTCCTTAAAAAGTTTTATATCTTTGGTGCGTACTCTTTTTTTTTCTTCAAATCTAATTAGCCCTTTCATAGATTAAGTTGGATGCATCAAGGATTTCATCAAAGAAAGATAACTGGTTTAGATAGATGTACATTAATACAAGGAAGTTTTGGTGATTGGGGGTACGTTTAAGATAAAGATGTATATTCACAGTTTTGTCAGGTTTAATTTAGCGGCAATTGTTCCTCTTATATATACATCAGGTTTCGTTTTTTATTCAATAAATAAATATGTTGGAGGAAAAATAAATTACTGATACAGAGCATATAACAACAATGTCCACAATCGACAACAATCGAGGTACACGTAATTTACAATTTAAGTGAAAGTTGTTTCATTGGATACTCAGAAATTCACTCATTTTATGCATATGTATACGTTTTCTTCTTGCATGCAAGGTTGCTTGGTAAGTAGTTGCAAAGTTTTATTTAATGCTTTATAAGAATGATTATTTTATTTGTCCAGCCCAGAGGATGATGTGTTGTGTAATGCTCTCTCTCTCTCTCTCTCTCTCTCTCTCTCTCTCTCTCTCTCTCTCTCTCTCTCTCTCTCTCTCTCTCTCTCTCTCTCTCTCTCTCTCTCTCTCTCTCTCTCATGGAGAACGTATTGAGCTCTTATTTACTTGTCAATCCAAATTTAGGTTTCCAATTTTCTGTGAGTTTTATTGTTAAATATTTGCTCTTGAGCCAATGGAAATTGCGATAGTTTGTGTTCATGCATCTGTTTGGGACCTTACCTTTATTTAATAAGTATTCCCTGCGTCGGCATTTGTTAAATTAGCGGTCTTCTTCGACAGAGAGGGGGGGTTGTCTTTTTAACCTTTATTATTGGATAGGTCACTCTTTCTTGAACTTAATCGTTCTTTTATGATATCTGCATTTCTTGCTTTTGCTGTCAGATTTAAACCATACTTGACTTTTTTTGCTGTAGTGAAATAAGGACCACACAACACACACAAGAATACAATCTGCTAAAAAGGTTGCATTCAATTTTTTCCTGATATCGTTTTGAAAGATAAAATTCTGTACTTAAGCTACCTAGAAAAACTTTTATTTTACGTTATCCTTGTAAGTCCGATTTATAATTGAAGCAATCTTCATATTAAGAGTGTTTTTTTACTCTAGACTTACGCTTAGATAAATATATCAGTTTAAAAACTCGTAAAACCGCATGGCCAAAGTGCTTTTAAAATGATCGAAAATTAAACCCCATGTCGTACTGAAACATTGGGGTTAAAATGCTACTTCCTAGATGAGCTCTAAACGTTTGCTGAAATTTTGTCTAACATAAGGCTTGACAATTACTCAAATCTTGTCTAAAATAAGGCTTGACAATTACTGAAATCTTGTGTAATGTAAGGTTTGACAATTACTGAAATCTTGTCTAACAGGCTTGACAATTACTGAAATCTTGTCTAACATAAGGCTTGACAATTACTGAAATCTTGTGTAATGTAAGGTTTGACAATTACTGAAATCTTGTCTAACAGGCTTGACAGTTACTGAAATTTTGTATAACATAAGGCTTGACAATTACTGAAATCTTGTGTAATGTAAGGTTTGACAATTACTCAAATCTTGTCTAACAGGCTTGACAATTACTGAAATCTTGTCTAACATAAGGCTTGACAATTACTGAAATTTTGTCCCACATATGGCTTGACGATACAAGGGAAACGATAAGCTGTCCTGCAACTGGCATGTTTGGGAACTTTAGAAGTCATGTTTTTATAGTTTACGTTCAATTATTTAACCATATGTTAGTATTTTAGACATTTCAAGTACATGATATTTTTGTAATTAATCCAAAAGCTATACCGTCATTTAATCAGATTTTAACAATCAGATGTCAAATATTCGGAAATCTTGCAATTAGTAACCTTGTCAATGAAATTACCCGTGTTCTAATCCTGTAATACCAGTATCTTTTGTGTAGGTACTCAGTCAAACAAAATCATAAATTCATCTTTGCTGGAAGCTTTCATCGCCGTGCAACGCGAAAAACTTGCCCAGTGGCATATTTAGCAGTTGGTAGAAACGTTCAACACTTCAATATAGAAATTGTCAAGCAAAAACTATAAAAGGTAAACGCCAAATGAGGTATACACAAAACAAGGTAAACACCAAACCTGGTAAACACAAAGCCCGTTGTTTCATTAATAAACAAAATGGTATATTTTCTTTATAAACCTTGGCAAGTAATAATAGTATCAAATTTATATTCTCACTTTTTGTCATCTATTTTTTTTACTGTTGTCAAATATTTGTATTCCGCAATAATAATACTTATATCGTGTTACACACAAAAATCACTTTGAACTTCTTTCTACATCTATGATTGCCAGACGACCAAACTATTATCAACACATTGGGTAGACTATACGCGAATAATACTGTCTGTCTGTATTTTATTTATTTATTTATTTATTTATTTATTTATTTATTTATTTATTTATTTATTTATTTACAAGAACATGAACAGTTCTAAAAAAAAGATACATGTAATATAAACATAAAAGTAAAGTATAAATAAATAATACCACTGGAAACTTGTGGATTTAGTCCGTATTATTTCACTTTGGTATTTTGCCATAATGTACCATTTCCTGGCCTCTCCTAGGATAGGCTGAAAACAAAATATTTTGCATATTTGTAAATATTTGACAGAACTTCAATTTAAAATAAATTTACTGTGGTTATTCTGTTTTAAAACCGTTATATGTCAATGGAATTTTATTCATTTGGACTATTAGTGAATTCCATATGGTCTTTTAAACAATTAGCACATCCACGTTTACTCTTTCCAATTCGTATTATTTTTACTTTGTCTTTTATTTTATCAGCAAACATAAGTTTTGTAATTCCTAATATTTTTAGTAATAAATTTGCAATTTAGTTTTATTCCAAATTCATTTTTAGGTTTCAAATTTTAAAAGGTAAGTTGATTAATGTTTTTTTTTTAATTGGACTGACGAAGTCACCTCTCGTCTTTAAATCTGCCATCTCGAGAATGTACAACGGTTTTAACAACACTCTGTTGGAACGGAGGGGAGACGGTGGTTGTGGACGGCGGGGAGGAACATCTGTTGAAATAATAGCATTCTTTTCTGCAAATATATGAAAACACTGTCTTGTGTAACAGGATGTACACTTAAGTCTTAAGTCACGCAAACCGGTAGATTATTTGAATTCCAAACGTCCGATAAAAAAAAATAGTTATTTAGAAACATGGAGTGGTATAAACAATTTAGCAACATATTGACAATCAGTAATCTAACTCAGAGCCAAAATAGGTTTAAATGTTTTTTAGGAAGTCATCCACTGGCAATGTAATAATCTGCATTAGCTTTAATTGTAGCCAACAAGTTAGCAAGGCACGCAAAGGTTCTCTCCAATATTAAATTACACCAATTAGATATAGAAAAGAACTGTTGTAACAGGAACTGACAAATACACAGTATAAATGCATCTTAAATTACTTTGTTTTACTGCCTAAGTAACTAATCAGCAGTAACTAATCTTTAAGTCAAATAATAATAATAATAATAATAATAATAATAATAATAATAATAATAATAATAATAATAATAATAATAATAATAATAATTATTATTATTATTATTATTATTATTATTATTATTATTATTATTATTATTATTATTATTATTATTATTAGCCGTATTCGTGCCTATTATCCAGTAAGACTCCTGTTATCTCGGGTCACCAACGCACCCCGAATGAGTAACCGTCTCGGATAATAGGCAGACTTTAGTTTGACGGAAAACAAATGAACGGTAAAATTGTCTGCATGCATTATCACGTGACCGGTATTTATTTATTTATTTATTTATTTATTTATTTATTTATTTATTATAATTTCTTCTATGAAGTTTGTTGGTAGTTGATTGACATTTCTTTCAAGCTATCAATTTATTTTGATGTCACTGTTTGATTTTCATGTTGTTTGATTGTCTCAATAGCGAACGTCGAGATTGCCGTCACAGTGACGTAGGCTTTAGCGTCATTACATGTATAGAGGTCCTGTGTAGTTTTTGATAGTCACATGTCTTCTGCATTGGTTGTTTTATTTACCTGAGAATTTGGTGTTAAATAATTATACCATTAAACCATTCTTTAGCAGTTTAATAAGCACAATGAGAGAGGATACTAATGGACTCACAGGGAAGACATCCGCGTTCCACGGAACAGCTGTTTTACCTGAATTGAACAGAGCTTCAAAACAAACTATAATATTTTTTTGCCAGTTGGTGGACATTTGAGATGACTCTTTTATGAAGAAGTTTAAAATGAAAAATCAATGCACGACAGTACCTCATAGATGTTTAACTACAGCCGAAGAGTCCTTTCAATCAAAAGATCTATTCAGCTCGTTTCGTGTACTGGGTATTGTAATTCGAAATTTTAAGGTGTGGGATGTTTGACTGCTGTCTTTGAGAAATGTTATTTGGTGCAAAGATCATTTTCATCGACCTTTTCATTCCTCACATTTGTCCTTTCTTTTGTACTCCATGACACATATTTGTCTTGCTTGAAATGTTGCCAAAACCGTTATCATTGAATTGCTTAGGACGGCGAAATATCATGAAAAGAAAAGTCTTTGTAACGCGCATACTTACGTATTGACCAACAGCAGTATGTTATCAGTTCAGATCCTTCCATACAGTAAAGACTAAGCGACCCGGCACCGGTCACACTGGTCACGTGATAATGCATGCGGACAATTTTACCGTTCATTTGTTTTCCGTCAAACTAAAGTCTGCCTATTATCCGAGACGGTTACTCATTCGGGGTGCGTTTGTGACCCGAGATAACAGAAGTCTTACTTGATAATAGGCACGAATACGGCTAATTGATTACGTTATTCATTGCAGCAGTATTTAAAAGCTAGGTCGGTAGTGGGATGTCTCGTTTATAAAGGTATGGTTGAAGGACTAGAGGAGGTTTCCATCTAAGTAAAGTAAATGTATTGGAGAAATACTGATTATTCCGTAAGTTGATAATTTGCAGAATAATACCGTGACTACATTCCTATTGATGATTTAATATTAATTTTATATGCATCTCACTTTTCCGATCCAATTGGTAATTTTATTATTTTTGTTTCTTTCAGATGCTGTAAAGAGTTGAATTGTTCATTGTATCTACTATATTTACTGAAAGCTTAATTTGCTCACTGAAGTTGAACGAGGAAGATGAAGTTACCGGGTATTCTACAAGGTGTCGTCTTAGTGTCTGTGTTATTATTAACAATAAGCGTGACTGCTAAAAATGCTACCAGAAGAAGGAAATGCAAGTGTGAAAAATATCTAGGAGCGGTAAATAAAGTGATAGACACAAAACTTAAAGAATTTGAAGAAATGTTTTCAAAGTTTCTTGAACCGATGTCAGACAGTTATAAAAAGGAAAGTGCAAAACTTATGGACATTAGTGTCAAAATTGGTGAGATTAATGGAAACATGACAGACTCACAAGAGGAACTTAGAAGGGAAAAGTATAATCTGAGATTGGTTTGGGAACATATGTATTCCCAGGAACTAAATGCTGATTCTTTGAATAGCAACTTTAAGGCTCTGGACGCCATTATGAAAAATTTGTCTTTACTCGTGGATAAACTTGAGAAAATGACTAACGTAGGAGAGTCAGGAATAATCTCTGGAGATACTTTTGCGATGAACGATGCACCAGCAGCAACAAAAGCATCAAGAAAAATTACAACAAAAATAACAGAAACAACAACGACAATGGTAGAATCACCGACAACGATAGCATCGATTCAAGCCGAGAAACTACAGTACCCGAAAGGTAAGATTGTGTTTAGCTTGCATTGTTTTCAACACATCTCGTAGATTACAACTAGCCAATGATTCGACCCATCCCACTTCCAGAAAACTTGCAAACATCTTTGCATTGGGCTGAAAAGGTCCAATATATCCCAGTACTACCAAACATCTTCTGTAAACCATTAAATGTCCAGATACATACAGATCCTTTAATCTATCATTATTACTTGCATGTTACTGACCAACAGGAAGAGTTGAGGCTGAACGAGCCTACATTGTTCCATAACTATCAACCAACAAATCGAGGGGGTTTCTTTTCTGTTTTTTTTTTTCCTTAGTATTTTCCTACAGGCTCTCAACATTTTATTTAAACTATATATATTCAAATATTTTAACTAGTATAAACAATCAATGAACCTTTTTTATATTTAAACCCAGACCATCGTCTTCATATGTCATATGATATATATGGCTTACATTTTTTTATGTCCCGTGGAACGGTATTTAGGTTACTCTTTAATAGTTTATATGCTTGTTATTTTTTTAACCTTCAAACTTCATTTGTTTAATATCTATTCTCAATAAACCTAAACATACGCGCTCTCGATGGCTCAGATGTTGGCGTGATGTGATCCTTCATCGAGGAGGAAATGGTTGAACCCAAGAGAAAATGACCGGCCATGGATGGGCGACTAAATTGTAATTAATTACCCTTTCATATGCCAGTACTAGTTATCGAACTTGGGGCGACAGAGATGCAAGCTGTTATTCGGGCCTATCAGTTACTAATAATCATTAAGCAGAAAACTAAATGTGAAAAATTTAAGCTTTCCTAAGCTTGATGTTCGTTAAAAAGTAAGTGATAAATTCAAATTTGTCATTTCTTTCAAGATATGACAGAAAGGCACATCCGATGATATATAGATCATTGCATCTTTATCATTGAATGGTGACGAATGCTCATGACGATCAATGATTTGGGAGTAGAAACATGTATCTTATTTTACTGTAATTCTGCATGACGCTTGTGCACGCAATAGGCAGTAAGCATATGTCAAAACAATTAGAATATCTTTGAAATCTGTCTCGAAGTGGGTAGATAAAACATTTGGAATTCCACTATTTAATAACAGACACTGTAAAAAAAACAGTAATATGTTTTGCATCTGGTATTTTATCAGATATGTGCAGAATTATCGTAATATGGCACAAGTCATGCTTAGTTATGAAATACAGACACATACCAGAGGGGAAACATTTCAAACTTTAATTTTTCTTGATATATTGGCCACCACCGAGGAAGGCCTGTTTCGTATTTATTACATATCAGCAACATTAGATAGGTCAGGGTTGGTATCGGGCATCTACATGTACGGATCTGGTATCAGACTTAGGTCAGTACTGAAAGCCTATCTGGAACATCAAAGCCCCCTATATAGATTCGTGGATACATTCCGCGAACAAAGGGTGGGTTATGTAATGCCTTATTGCGACCCAGATACTTGATATATGTTTTCAGAACCTCCACTTTGTACCTGAGGTTAAAAAGGGCATCTGAATGTATTTGTGGACGAGTGCTGAAAGATGGCATTAAATATAACATATGTTCTAGAAATACAACCACGCCAACCTTGTGTATTCAAAAAGCGAAGGGCAAGTTTAATTTTTATTGATTGAATAACCTTCCCTTTATATAACGGGTGCAGCTGCTTTCTTTGATATGTACGTGTTAGCATATATATATATATATATATATATATATACATACATATATACACATATATAAAAATATATATAAATATACATAAATATATATATAAATATATATATAAATATACATACATACATACATACATACATACATACATACATACATACATACATATAAATATATATATATATATATATATATATATATATATATATATATATCTATATATATATATATATATATATATATATATATATATATATATATACATTCAAGATGCGGGGTCAAAACCCTAATAATTAAAATACAACAACCAATCAACCAAACAACTATTAGATTTAAGCAAGTACCTTAACCACTACAATAAAAACTGACAAGTAGATAAATGCATTTCGCGGTTTTAGAAACCACATATCCTACATGACTCACCAGAATTTTAGACTGCTTACTGGTCACGTGGCTTAATATTAATAGTGCAGAGAAGTAAACTAAACTTATTATCGATATCGTATAACCTATATCAAGAAAACTTGTATATAATTTTAATATACATAATGCACTCACTATTAAGTGAAGGTCAAATTGACCATTAGTTGAATAAAACAATAACTCTTTGCAAGAACTATAAATGCTTTGAATCATTTTTTTCTAGTGGTTTTTAAGTGGCCTATGGGGTTCTGATTTTACGCTTATCTAGCACTTGTAAGTGCCCATTAAAAAATCTAATTTTACGCTTATACCTAGTAGATTATTTAAAACTGTTATCGGTGCGTTTTCTTGGGTTATGAGTAGGATCTTTGCTGCCAAGAAAGCACATCTAAGATGGCTATTTTCCTGTAAGAATGCCGGCGTGTTATCTCATACCTCCGCACAAACTGTTACCACATGCATCAATACAAAACATGTACTGGCGTTGAAAAATACGAATACATTGTGATGAGTCCCTCCGTTGCAGACTGGATTCAGAGAAATCCTCACTTGCTAATTTAGATAAAGTAATCTTTTTGAAAAAAATTTTCCCGGTAGTTTTTTTTTTCCGGAGGAGGGGGGAGAAAGCTACGCACCTGGATATAGGAAGTTTGTACTCCAAAAGATATATAACCTGATAGCAAGGTCTTCTAAACATCAGCCTCGAGGTAACAGGTGCATTTCCTTTCCAAACGGAGATCAGAGTTAAAACAAAATAATAGTTGTCTTTATTTAAACTTTATTTGAATAGATTTAGTGTAGCTTTGCTTTTGAAAATTTTTGCCACGATATCTTTCCTAGTAAAAGATTAACGACTGCATTTGTTTTGAGAGTGTGTGTGCCCGCACCGGCGTGTAAGCTTGTGTTTGTGTGGGAGGGGGTTGTCACAGAGAGAGAGAGAGAGAGAGAGAGAGAGAGAGAGAGAGAGAGAGAGAGAGAGAGAGAGAGAGAGTTATTGAATAGGATTTATTTATTTATTTATTTACGAAACACTACGTTTAAGCAGCATTTGCTGATGTTTATACACAAACCCTTGACAACGATATGTGTACACGATGATTATACTGTGACAGCGTTGCTAAATTGGTTGCGCGAAGTTGATAGAAAATAACACTAAGACAAGATCACAAAACGGCACAGTACTGTTGTTGAACAGGTAAATTAAGCAAGTGAAAACTGAGGTTGTACGAAATGGCTAATGGCCATATGCGGGCCAGGCAAAGTCGCAAACTGCCCATTCATGATAAGGATAGAAGCTGCGAAATGGAACGGAGCGGTTTCGGGGTTAGATAAGGGTTCCGAAATGGTTCAGCGCCATTTCAAATGGGTCTCAAAATGGCTTACAACCTAGTCTGGTTCCCTGACCTCTCTCCACGACTACTTACAGCCGTGTTATTAAAGCCAATTCAACATTATAAAATTACTTGAATGAATTTTGAATTGTCAGTATTAACTTTGTTTTCATTAAAAGATGTTAACTTCATCGTTTATGCTTAAACTTGGAAGCACATAAATCCGAACGTAATTCACTATTCGTTGTTATTATTATTAGTGGTGCTACAAGTGGCCGAGTGGTCTACAGTGCAGTCCGTTACGGATCACTGACATGCCACCTCTGTCTGTGTGGGTTCGAGTCTAGGATTCGGCGAATGTGTATATGTGAGAAAGCTTGCCAGGAGCTTCTCGTGAGTCGGTGGTTCTTTCCGGTGATATCCCGGTTTTTTATTCCACCATTAATACTGGCCGCTATGTATAGCCTATCAAGTGCTGAAAAATGCTGAAAAAGCCCAACAACAAAAACATTATTATTATTATTATTATTATTATTATTATTATAAGCTTCCTTGCGACATCTAGGTCAGCAAACATTTCCGAGACCGAAAACTAATCTAGAAAATCATGCAGCAAACTCATGCCATACTGGCAAGAATCGCTGCAGAGTTGAATACTCAACTTTTGAAAAATATTTTTCTTTGTAACATTTTCATTACGGAAGTATTGAATATGACTCACATTGTTTGCGTGTGTATATCTCTTTAGCCTGTTTCTTGACCCATATAATTGTTTCAGAACGCATTGTTTGTTTTTTTTTATTTTATTTTATTCCGATGTTTGGTATATACTTTTATACGAGGTGATACATTTCTTTTTTCTTAGTGTTACGAAATATGTGCTCCTTTAATCGATATCACTCAAAAAAGTAAGTGAAAACTTGTTTCCTGGTTTTCACATTGTTTATTTCAGATTAATCGCGTCATGTTTGCTACCATGATAATTCACCTACAAATAATAGGAAGAAAACTTGCGTATGTTATCTAGCGTGTCACAAATTTCCCCTTCAAATTAAATTATAAAAATTGTTGGTGAACGTAGGTGTTTTAGTTGCAACTGAGTTGTACTGGTTAGCCTGAAAGTACTTTAATCCATAATAATTTTGCATAAAATTTGCAGTCGACATCGATTTTTATGTTTGATTTAAGTTTATAAGGGAAAATAACAAATTAGACTTTGCCAAATGACACCGTAATTTTCTGTTCAAGTTACTAGCCCAAAACTGGATCTTCTCCATCCTTAAATTTCGTTAATTACCTCATTCATATGAATAACATAGAGCGAAATTTTTATTGAGTTGGCAGAATTTGATCTTTGGGAAATGAAGAGTTGTAAGCACAGAATGCAACCTACATAACATGATTTGCACCGAATCAGACTCTCAAGACACTTTTTGTAGACCGTGGTTAACTTTCTCTTCACGGTCCCGTAGCAATCGATAAGGCTTAATTTGTCAAGATGTCTGCACTTGCAATGCCCGGTGTGAAAATGCAGTGATTCGATAGATTTTTTGCAGGCGTCTGTTGCCAGTACCTTTGACTTCTGATAACGTCTTTGTTGACTCAGGAGGTTGGAGGTTGTGATTTTAAGGAATCTCCGTAAAAGAGTGGATTTAGGTGGGATTAGATATTTTCCACACTGCACTCTGCTATAATGGAATCCTTTCTTTTTTTTACGCATACTAGTAAACATTATTAGTAAAAAAATAATTATATAACAGCATTGATGGTTAAACTTGAATGAGCATAACGACTACTATAATGTCGAAAGAATTAGTAAAGTTCCCATCATGTAATTAACAAACAGGCATATACCACTGATTGATTACGAAGCTGTCTCCGTATGCGGTAATTTTGTTTTGATAACATTACTTTATGGAGTCGGCGTTCGGTTGACTTCGCATAACGGTGTGCGACGCAAAGTCATACGAAGCAAGGAAGCAGACCACATGAAGACTCGTACGGATTTATTTTAGAACCCATATTAAAATTTGCGAATCTTCCAGTTTTATTACAAGTAGGTTGATTTCCATTTGTTTCTCACCAGTATAACAGTATACATTCAACTCTACATCCGTACTAATAGCAATAAAACAACGATATAATGGAGCCTCTTCGGGAATATTCCACAACCTTTATCTTTACTGGAGCCTATTTAAATAATAAAGAACAAACGTTAAGATAACCAAAATTATTTTCCATTAAAGAAATTTGTATAGTAACGATTAACCATGTGCATGATTTTGCTTGTCTACAAACATTAAGGAATCCTCATAATGCGTGTTTCTTAGAAATATTTGGCCGCTGTAATCTTTATTCACACTGAATATCGATAAATCTCGTCGCATAATGGCGCATTGCAATATGGTCTGGTTCTCCATCTTTATTACTAAAGTAAACACGATTGCTATTGTAGACTCATCTGCAGGGTAACTTTCAGATCGTCTTATTCTGTTTTACATGCGAGCTTAATAATTTCGACTTTCTGAAAAGAGACGCGGAAGTATTTGTAGTGATGCTTCCCAGATTGCTCATGTTTTGGCGGTTGAACTTCCGGCAAGATACAAAGAACTAATCCTCAGAAGGAAAAATAAACACTGTAAATTACGTTTTAGGCCATTTTGATCATCAACCTACACTTCTCAAATGTATTGTAATGATTTCAATATTTTGATTTAAATGAATGGAGAACTAATTCTATTTATATAGCTTCAACATTTTGTTTTAAGTGATGATTTAATTGTTGTAGTTTTATGTGGATATTATGAAGTAATAACAAAACCGGGCACAAAGACAATTTTTTGAGAAAATGTTCACTAATATGTACGAGTTTATATTTCGTTCTTTTGTTAGTTTATTTAGGGCAAGGAGGTTTAGGGTAAATTCCGAGTGAAAGGTGCTGGAAAAATTGGAATAACCTTTGTGAAAGAGCAAGTGTTAACATAATCGATGTCAGGCTGACATATTGTACAAAGCCTTTGTCTAATATACAATATAAATTTATTTTGCAATATTCCTTAAGACTGATATATTTTTTCTTCCTTTTTTTCCCCTTTCTAGCCCCCAAATTTTGGCCGCCTCGTTTTCATTTCGTATCATTTTCTTCAATACTCTGATTTGGTTTACATAACGATGAATCAACAATAAAAGGGCCGCCTAACGTCTCGTTTTTGCAATTTCTTCCTTTTTTTGTTTAGTTTTGTATTTTGTGTTTTGTTTGTTTTTTCTCTCTGCCCCTAGCCCTTCGACAGCTATAGTGTATGTCATTTTGGGCATGAATGCTCATTTATACACCGTAAATAAAAAAATGAATTGTTGTTCAAAAAGTTCATTTTAATATAGTTTAATCAAGGCATAGTCAGTTCTACTTACTGATTCTTCTGCACCTTAACTGTCATCAAGAAACTCCATAACGAAACATTTTTATTGTTTTTGATTTTTACATTGGTAGCCAGGTACTTCACTGGTTGAAAAAAAGAGGAGCACTTTATGTCCAATCGTCACAATATAGGGTGGCACAAATTTTTTCAACACTTGTAGATTTTCTTGTGAAATCACAGCGAGCGACATTCAAACCAGTTTGTACTTGATAACACCTTTAGGTTGACCGCATCCAAAAATGTCCACGTACGTTATATATTGAGGTTTGCCGTATGTGTTTGTCGAGTCATGTAAATAAATAGCTTCCAAAGAAATATGGAAGTATGAGGATCCAGATAAAGTTAATATACGCTGTATAATTGGTATTTGTAATCAAATTCTTAAAAACGGCATCGTTACTGAAATAGTCGGTACTTAATGCATACATGACCAGTACGAATTTTACGATATCAATTACATTGCGACGAAAGCCAAAGAGGTTCGAATAACCCCGCCTTTTTTCTACCTGCCCTTAAGCCAGTGATGACTAATGTCACCAAAACTTGATTGAGACAATAAAGAATCGATAACGGATCATCAGTGATACATTAGGCTGTGTTTTGATGCTATTGAAGCTGAATGTTTGTTTGGGCTTTTTTCTTTCTTCTTTTCTTTTAAAAACTTGAAGGATACGGTTAAATAGACAGCTACAGATATTTGGTTATGATTGAGACGCTTCGAATGATATTTTCTATTCCTATAAGTTTTATTGCAAACTATATTCTTCGCACATCTAATAGACTATTCACCAGCCTAAACTTTACCTACTGTGTAAGTTAAATTACCTCCTGGTCTCTTTTTGTAATGAAAAAAAAAAATATTCGAATTTAATCGGAAAGAGACAATGATTTTCCGACTGAGGAAGTTTGTGATATTAATAATTTTATTAACAACAACTAGCAATTAAAAAAAAAACACTATTTACTTTTGATGTCTTTATCCAGCATTCAACGGAAAATCAGAGCGGGGGGGGTGCAAGCGACTAATGTTGTCTCTTCGGCTTTCATCGCTGTGCAATGATAAACAAAATCAGGGCCTGGAGTAAAAAAAAACAAAAACATTAATTTCCTAGTCTTTCATCTTGTTCGAATATTGTTGGCTTTAATAATACATTGCTTTGCGGAACTGAGAATAGAACCAGATTGTCCTGTTTTTACAGTAGCTACACGGTTTTCACTTCGCTTTGTGCAATTTATTGAGGTGGCATCCATAGGTCATTTATCCTACGTTACAAGAGCGGCTGCTTCTGTACTAAATACGACAAAAATGATGAATTACATGCAGTGTTTTTCTTGGTGCCGAGAACGGTGGTGCCAGCGTCTGGCCGTGTTCTAGCAATCTTACTTACAAAGTATTTAGCTTCTTTCTACACTGCAAATTTGTACACCACCTGTCGATTTGAAAATAAGGCTGATTGTATACGCTCGCCAAGCGGTGGAAAGTATTATGGTTTTATTATATCTGTAATCCGTCTGAATATTTCCTATTTGGTTGAAGCACAATAATTTCAGTTGCCCACCATTGACAGTTATCAATTACTTTTTGGGTGGTTTTCACTTCGGTGATGATGAATATTTCTTGTTCAAAGGTCAAGGTCAATGTGAGTTTTAGACAGAAACGCAGTTTAAAGACAATAACGCAAGTTCTTCAATATCTACATATTGCGATTTAGCTTGCAGTTATGGTGCGAAAAATCCCAATAGACTTAAAAATCAAACGGCCAAAGATCAAGGTCAACGTCCACTGAAAACGAATTTTTTGTTTTGCAAAATAACTTGAGTTCTCCACAATCTGCAATTGCCAGGCTATGTCGATGACAGATATCAAAATCCTGTGCAATCAGGTCGCAAGTTAGTGTCGCCCATTTAATATATAAACTTTCACCCATTTAATATATCAACTTTTGAGGGTCACGTGCTACAAAAGCAGATCTATTGTGATTTATGTTCTAAAGGTAGCATAAATGAAAATAAATTTATTAATCATTCGAAAGATGCAGGAGATTTTCTGATAAATTATATAAGTTTTGTTGAGTGGAGAACTTGGACTTTTATTTTTTGTATGTGCAAATAGATGCCTGTCAAAGATCTATTTTGACTGGACTGATATAAACTTGTTTTGTGCGGATTTTAAATAAGAGGTCAGTGTGACACATATTTTTTTACACTAAATAGCTTGACCTGATATTTTCCTGCGTTTTTGACAAAGGAATAATAGCATTATATTCTATGAAAGTGTACATTAATTTCCTATAAAATTTACATTAATCGCGCAATACTTGATGATAAAAGGAGAAAACTAATTTTGGTGTGAGACCTTGAACCATATCGTATAACTGCCTCGTCATACATAACTTGGTATCGATGGCTTTTCAAGTATCTTTTCTCACGCAATATAAGGTAAATATATCTACTAAATTGCCATGTGACCTTTAAAAATGACATATTTTCCCAGAAATAATCGGCTTTGAGCGCTTATATAGATAGACGCTTAGACTGGCACCCCATTTTAGTAAACGAATGCTGTATATTTCCATCTGTATCAGGTTTGAGTATATTGAAACAGATACGTTTTAAATCTTAATCAACGTCAAATTATAGCAATAATGAAGGACTCAAGTAACTTTTGGCAATACATCCGCGGGAAAAAGGTCATAGATAAACGTTAACCCACGACATATGAAAGCTAGTTATTCTGAGACCTTGAAAGCCGCATTATTGAACATGAGAGGTGATGTGATTATGATTTTTAACATAGCTTTAACATTTTTTTGGTCATCTCGCTACAATGTCTGCAGTGTTATAGTTTATAGTGATGTCTAGCACTGGGGCATCATGCCGCAGACATGTAGCATGCCGCAATCACATTATCCTGACACCAGGCCAACCAGTCCTAACACTAACCTCTTAATGCTGAGCGTCAAGCGAGGCAGATGTTAGTACCATTTTTGTAAGTCTTTGATATGACTAGACAGGGGATCGAACCCACGACCTCCCGCACCCAAGGCGGACGCTCTAACCATTAGGCCATAGGAGCGGTATTGAGCATGAGAGGAAAACTTCCGCACCATGATTGGCGACAAGAATACTAGTGGGTAGAAGAATACGAAGTTCAAAATATATTGAAAAAATACTACAAGATACTTAAAATCACAGTAATGGAAATAAATACTACGCGACCAGAATGTAGTGTGACACTTTCGTCACGGTTTGAAATCAGACGTTTCTCTGTATTTTCTACGTTTACCATCTATATTCATTAAGCTTTCCTCTGTATTGACTTCACTAATTAACACACCCATGTATCCTTTTCCATGACGGGGTAAAACTATTTTAACGCAATTTATCAGCGTGGGTGCTGTAAGAAATATTGCACAATCCAAAAGGCAGTATACAGCCTGCAAATTACCACAACCATACGGAGTGAGATTGAGTTCCTTAAGACCACACATCTCATGACACAGGAACCTGGGCTCAGCAAAGTTATTTGGCCCCTACGGTCTGGCAGATCTGTATGTAAGTTCTATAATTCAGAATTTATAGCATCCACGCTAATACCAATAACTTTAGGCCATGGTTTTTTTCGTGAAGTGTTTGTTGGCCAAGGTCATTCATGTAGGTATGGACAACATTCGTATTCGCAACGTTCTCTGACCATATGGCCAAGGCTAATTTTTTTTATGCCTCTGGATAAAATAGTATGGAACATACCCATAATATTTATGTGAACATTTCATGCGTCTGGACGAAACTAGCCCGTCACATATGTATGTGAACATTTCATGCGTCTGGACGAAACTAGCCCGTCACATATGTATGTGAACATTTCATGCGTCTGGACGAAACTAGCCCGTCACATATGTATGTGAACATTTCATGCGTCTGGACGAAACTAGCCCGTCACATATGTATGTGAACATTTCATGCGTCTGGACGAAACTAGCCCGTCACATATGTATGTGAACATTTCATGCGTCTGGACGAAACTAGCCCGTCACATATGTATGTGAACATTTCATGCGTCTGGACGAAACTAGCCCGTCACATATGTATGTGAACATTTCATGCGTTTGAATGAAACTGCTCTCTAATATATCGGTAATATTTGAACTATAAGACACGGAGCTATAGTAGGTCGGTTGGCATAGCGTTACACTCGTCATCCAAGAATTACGAGTTCGATACCGAAGTTGGCTTTCCTCAATGGAAAATACATTTAGCACCCATTTACTCGGAATGATATAGGTAATAATGTGTTTAAAGTACCGTTAAAACAAGCAAAACATTGAAATATAATGCACATTGGACGATTTTCAAGCACTCCCGCCCATACTTTTTGCTATCCATTTAACTTCATTTGGGTTCTACAGCAAGTCTTTAGAAGAGATTGGAGGTGACTTGTGAATACGTTATTGGAAGTATATTTAAAAAATCAGACACTGAACTTTGAGACGCCCTTTAAGACTGGAGTTTGTATGTAACATACTATCCGGACAACACATTAACCCACTATTCCAGACTAATATATTTACTACCTACGATCTTAAATGTGAATTAAATTGTTATTTTGTTGATGAAAAAGACTCATCATCTGACGTATTTAATGTCATCCTTTTTTAGATGTAATATTAAAGGATACGGGTTTCTGTATTTTCTACAATAATAAAACCCAATAGGGCACTCGCTTGTTCGGTTTTAATTATGGTACCTTAACCAGGTAGAAAGACAATTGTATACCCATCCTACGAACAAAAGATCCTGAAAGTACTTTGAAGAAAAATCCTCTGTAGGTCCTATCCACCTTAGTGAATTTCTCTGATATAATTATATACAGAAAATATCACTAATTAAATGTGAATAATCGAAGTTACTTATAAGGTAATTTTTATGTCTTTAAAAGCGTAAAGAACTTGATTGCGTAACCAGATAATTTGCACACACACACTATCACTTTGGAAACAACATCATGTGATACCAAATTCCAAGCGACATTAAGAGTTTCTGTAAACTCAACGCGTCTCTAAGGCGATTTAATACATGACTGAATTTAAGACATAATCGAATACTGTAATATTTGTCCAAGTTAGTCACTTGACTTTAAACCGGAAGTAAATTTTCATTTTCTGACATAATCTTTGTCCAAGAAAAACGTCTAAAATGAAAACCTTTAAATTGCTTTAAACATTTGAATAAACGTATTCTGCAGGATATCAGTTAAAACCAGTTAGATGTGTTTGAAGTCTGAAGGCACACAAATAGGGATATCGTGATTTTGTCTTTTCAATCCAATTTGACACTAAGTACACCAGAGCACGTGTCTTATTGCAAAACTAATTTTCCCATATTATTTATGGAAGGATCTCAAGAACCTGGTTCTGTAACATGAAATTGGAGCTAATTTAAGTCTTAGCATACACCAGACGATAAAAGGTTATGTAAATTGTTTATAAATCCTTGAGCTGCAGGAAAGTGCGCCGTTCATTTGCCATGGCACCAAGTATATTCTCGTGGGATTCGGCTTGAGTCACTACCTGAAGCACACTCAGTCTCGCAAACCACATAATCTGTTTTCAAAGTTTTCAGTGAAGAAGAGAATCCATATAAAAATAAATCCTATTCGTTCGATTCAGTTTAAAATGAACAATCTTCTTGTACAACAATTAGAGTACACAGAAACATTCAGACATAGATTTTCATTGTGGGGCTTCTAATTCAATCTGATTAAAATTAGATATCCACTGTCCTACGTGAAGGTCTGACAGCGGCAAATATTGGGGTCATGTTCTGGTAACCTTTGAATTAGCCAGTGGAAATTCAGCTTTCAGAAATTTGAAAGCGAATCAAATCCTTCTGCACACATTTATGCTCTACAGCCATATGCTTAGTCTCCAAAATAGAAAATGTACGTCCTTCACATGATTGGCTAATAAAATTAGCGATTTTGGTAATAATGTCGGTCACCAGAAAGCGGTGGCTGTCAGATCTCACGTAAGACAGTGGAGCTCTGATTCTAATCAGTGACTTCTAAATACTTTAATTAGTCTTCGTTAATCAGATTCTCAATTTGAATATTAATTAATATGTATTTTTAAATCACGATTGGGTCAACCCATGCTATATATTACACACATTTATTCTTTATTACTTAATTTAGTGGGTGAATTCTTTCAGCTCCCTGAAATGGAATGCATTCGGCTATGACATTACCCTAAAATTTGCTTTAGAAATGTCGTCTAGCCCTTCCATTGACATACATGTATGTAAAAACAACTAAATATGTAAGCAATCAATGAATACATGTGTGTACCAATATGCAGCGTAAATATTTCTATATTTCTACATTTGACAGTGACATCATCTCCATAAGTAATTATTTTCAAGCTTAATGTACAAATTCACAAACGTCTTCGTATTTCAGGCGGATACAAAGTTATGTGTGTGTGTATATGTATGTGTGTATATATATGTATGTGTATATATATATATATATATATATATATATATATATATATATATATATATATATATATATATATATATATATATATATATATATATATATGTATGTATGTACACGTATCCATATGTTTTTACGCTAAATTGGAAGCTTTTAAAGACAATTTTGCACCTGTAAAATAAATTGACCTAGTTGTTTTCCAAATATAGGCCAGTAATCCACTGTTAAATATATCTCACCGTGAAATCTGGGCTGGCATTCTTGATGAAATAATTGGCCATATTTGTTCAGTTTTAGTCAAGTCAGCACCCATACCGCGTTATATCCAGACCTCCAAGTCAGCAGCCATTTTAGGCTTCATTTACAAGGTTAATCAGCCAAGATCGTACTAGCCAACCTCATTACACGAAAACGGCTGCCACCTTTACTTTATTCAAGGAGATAGAAAGAATCTACATTTGTAAATTT
Source organism: Potamilus streckersoni (assembly GCA_016746295.1). NCBI lineage: Eukaryota > Metazoa > Mollusca > Bivalvia > Unionida > Unionidae > Potamilus > Potamilus streckersoni. The sequence goes on from JAEAOA010000290.1 coordinate 1,002,068, forward strand.
CGTGTCATTAATCAGTGAAACTCTTAGAGAGAAAATATTTTGTACTGAATATGACTCATTTTAAAACCTATTACATTTTCTTCATAAATGTGAAATTAATTTTTAAATATGGAGAACTGGTCAGATGTTCCACCGTAGAAGATTGCAGTTTTAGATTTGTGCACGCATCATAGCTTCATCTTGGAGTTCAAAATGCCATTGAGTAATACTGTTATTATATTCTTCTTCTTTTCATTTTTATAGCTCTGTTTTCGTTTACTATTATATTTTCCTCTAAAATTAGGTGCCATTAGCATTTTGCTCCGTTATTAAAGTAAGTGGGAGCTCACTTGACCTAATTTGTTTTACATATAACATTCTAGAGATTATATGTCTGATATAGCTGGTGATACCAGGATTACCTAATGTGTTTAATTGACCAATCAGCGGGCTGGGTTGATAAGGTTGTACAGTCTGCATGTGGTTTGGGAAGTTAATTATTTCTAGGTGGTTCTGTAGTCGATTTCTTGTCGACATTTGCTGGAATGAATATTGGGATTAAGATCTCAGCTACTGTATTTAGCTTTATGCCTGATATTCTAAAAGTTTTACCAAATTATAAAGGTTTGACATTGTTTGAAATATGCCATTTTTGTCATTCCAATACTTCCTCTCCTTGCTTGCATCATAAATACATGCATACCATTTAGAACATGCTGTTTACTTTGATTTTAACTAAACTTCCCAATAATTAGAACATATCTAGTTAAATTTTGAACATCGCAATAAAATTATTCCATCCCATCAGAGTCTACTTATAAGTAAGTTTTCCATTTAACGCATTCGAACATGCAAAACAAATATGTTACTATGCTTTCTGAAGAAAATATATGGTAAAACTCCTCTGGAGCAATTCACAGAATGGGTAAACCTATCCGTAGCTGTTTGTCGTAGCGGAGTCGGTATTCAGCATAAACGTTTCTTTGAGGCATTAACATAACGTTTTCTGAAATATTTGCATAAAGTTTTGTGAGACATTAGTATAACGCTTTCTTACGTATTGACATCGTGTTCGTCAGAGATATTAGAATAACGTTTTCATACGTATTAACATCACGTTCGTCAGAGACATTAGTATAACGCTTTCTTACGTATTAACATCGTGTTCATCAGAGACATTAGTACAACGCTTTCTTACGTATACGTGTTCGTCAGAGACATTAGTATAACGCTTTCTTACGTATACGTGTTCGTCAGAGACATTAGTATAACGCTTTCTTACGTATTAACATCGTGTTCGTCAGAGACATTAGTATAACGCTTTCTTACGTATACGTGTTCGTCAGAGACATTAGTATAACGCTTTCTTACGTATACGTGTTCGTCAGAGACATTAGTATAACGCTTTCTTACGTATACGTGTTCGTCAGAGACATTAGTATAACGCTTTCTTACGTATACGTGTTCGTCAGAGACGTTAGTATAACGCTTTCTTACGTGTACGTGTTCGTCAGAGACATTAGTATAACGCTTTCTTACGTATTGACATCGTGTTCGTCAGAGACATTAGCATAACGCTTTCTTACGTATTAACATTGTGTTCGTCAGAGACATTAGTATAACGCTTTCTTACGTATACGTGTTCGTCAGAGACATTAGTATAACGCTTTCTTACGTATACGTGTTCGTCAGAGACATTAGTATAACGCTTTCTTACGTATTAACATCGTGTTTGTCGGAGACATTAGTATAACGCTTTCTTACGTATACGTGTTCGTCAAAGGCATTAGTATAACGCTTTCTTACGTATTAACATCGTGTTCGTCAGAGACATTAGTATAACGCTTTCTTACGTATACGTGTTCGTCAGAGACATTAGTATAACGCTTTCTTACGTATTGACATCGTGTTCGTCAGACACAGTAAAACGCTTTCTTACGTATACGTGTTCGTCAGAGACGTTAGTATAACGCTTTCTTACGTATTGACATCGTGTTTGTCAGAGACATTAGTATAACGCTTTCTTACGTATTGACATCGTGTTCGTCAGACATTAGTATACCGGTTTCTTACGTATTGACATCGTGTTCGTCAGAGACATTAGTATAACGCTTTCTTACGTGTACGTGTTCGTCAGAGACATTAGTATAACGCTTTCTTACGTATACGTGTTCGTCAGAGACATTAGTATAACGCTTTCTTACGTATACGTGTTCGTCAGAGACATTAGTATAACGCTTTCTTACGTATTAACATCGTGTTCGTCGGAGACATTAGTATAACTCTTTCTTACGTATACGTGTTCGTCAAAGGCATTAGTATAACGCTTTCTTACGTATTAACATCGTGTTCGTCAGAGACATTAGTATAACGCTTTCTTACGTATACGTGTTCGTCAGAGACATTAGTATAACGCTTTCTTACGTATTGACATCGTGTTCGTCAGACACATTAGTATAACGCTTTCTTACGTATACGTGTTCGTCAGAGACGTTAGTATAACGCTTTCTTACGTATACGTGTTCGTCAGAGACATTAGCATAACGCTTTCTTACGTATTGACATCGTGTTTGTCAGAGACATTAGTATAACGCTTTCTTACGTATTGACATCGTGTTCGTCAGACATTAGTATACCGGTTTCTTACGTATTAACATCGTGTTCGTCAGAGACATTAGTATAACGCTTTCTTACGTATTGACATCGTGTTCGTCAGACATTAGTATACCGGTTTCTTACGTATTAACATCGTGTTCGTCAGAGACATTAGTATAACGCTTTCTTACGTATACGTGTTCGTCAAAGGCATTAGTATAACGCTTTCTTACGTATTAACATCGTGTTCGTCAGAGACATTAGTATAACGCTTTCTTACGTATACGTGTTCGTCAGAGACATTAGTATAACGCTTTCTTACGTATTGACATCGTGTTCGTCAGACACATTAGTATAACGCTTTCTTACGTATACTTGTTCGTCAGAGACATTAGTATAACGCTTTCTTACGTATACGTGTTCGTCAGAGACGTTATTATAACGCTTTCTTACGTATACGTGTTCGTCAGAGACATTAGTATAACGCTTTCTTACGTATACTTGTTCGTCAGAGACATTAGTATAACGCTTTCTTACGTATTAACATCGTGTTCGTCAGAGACATTAGTATAACGCTTTCTTACGTATTGACATCGTGTTCGTCAGATACATTAGTATAACGCTTTCTTACGTATACTTGTTCGTCAGAGACATTGGTATAACGCTTTCTTACGTATTAACATCGTGTTCGTCAGAGACATTAGTATAACACTTTCTTACGTATTAACATCGTGTTCGTCAGAGACATTAGTATAACGCTTTCTTACGTATACGTGTTCGTCAAGAGACATTAGTATAACGCTTTCTTACGTATACGTGTTCGTCAGACATTAGTATAACGCTTTCTTACGTATACGTGTTCGTCAGAGACATTAGTATAACGCTTTCTTACGTATTAGTATAACGCTTTCTTACGTATACGTGTTCGTCAGAGACATTAGTATAACGCTTTCTTACGTATACGTGTTTGTCAGAAACATTAGTATAACGCTTTCTTACGTATTGACATCGTGTTCGTCAGAGACATTAGTATAACGCTTTCTTACGTGTACGTGTTCGTCAGAGACGTTAGTATAACGCTTTCTTACGTATTGACATCGTGTTCGTCAGACATTAGTATAACGCTTTCTTACGTATACGTTTTTTCAGAGACGTTAGTATAACGCTTTCTTACGTATTGACATCGTGTTCGTCAGAGACATTAGTATAACGCTTTCTTACGTATTGACATCGTGTTCGTCTGAGTCATTAGCATAACGTTTTCTCAGACACTAGCTTTACATTTTCTAAGGTGTTCATATAATATTTCCTTCGAGTGTAAAATCCATCTATAAATATCAAGTTAAAATCATAGCAATAACTGAACAACACCCGTATCTAGGGCAGGCATGGGCAACTTCCACCAGATTGGGGGTCGAATAAGTGATTTTTAAAGCCAAACGTCATGACGTAAATGAACGGTCAAAACCAGGCCACTGAGACCGCGAACCGTATTTTTCCTGCCCCTGCTATAAGAGGATATTATCTTTTGATATAAAAATAAAATTATGTCTGACATAAATCAAGCAAGCAGTCTGCGACTGAACGTTCACAACCCCCACCTGAAAAAAATATTAACATTAGAAGATTAAATCACCGTTTGATGGCTGCTTTTTAACGTAACAGAAAATATTAAGGTCATGATCACGCGATAACAGCCACTGAGAATGAAGGTAGGTTAAACGGGGAGGGAGGAGAGTTTCTATCATAAGACGGAAAGTACACGAAATTGAATTCGATAAAAATAATCAAAATTGCAACATTAGATCTAGTTTGAAGCAATGAAATGTTGTTGAAATGTCGTCCAATGCGCACGATTCCATACGAGGAGCTAATGTTATTGCGTCTAGTTAGATATTTGCCCTTGAAAAATGTATCAGTTTTGGAAGTATCGCGGTTACTTCCAAGTCTCTATCAAAGAGTTGTCGAGTCTCGTCGGAAAGATACAATGAACTTCAAGTTGGTGCGTGTGATTTGGATTTTGAACGTAACTTTAAACAATTTTAAGTCATATCGTTGCAATGTTTATGGTGCTACCGGAGTGGTCTCTTCCAGTAAGTAGGTAAGCGTTACAGACTAGTGCTTTTAGTGTGAGATTAGTGCTTTTAGTGAGAGACTAGTGCTTTTAGTGTGAGACTAGTGCTTTTAGTGAGAGACTAGTGCTTTTAGTGTGAGACTAGTTCTTTTAGTGTGAAACTAGTGCTTTTAGTATGAGACTAGTGCTTTTAGTGAGAGACTAGTGCTTTTAGTATGAGACTAGTACTTTTAGTGAGAAACTAGTGCTTTTAGTGTGAGGCTAGTGCTTTTAGTATGAGACTAGTGCTTTTTGTGAGAGACTAGTGCTTTTAGTGTGAGACTAGTGCTTTTATTAAGAAGCTGGTGCTTTTAATGTGAGACTAGTGTTTTTGTGTTTTTAGTGTGAGACTAGTGCTTTTAGTGTGAGACCAATACTGAATATAATGACGTACTGAGTTTGTTGAAATGGCAATTAAAGGTACTTGATCAGCCGGAAGTTAAACTCCTGAGACTTTATCGTGTAAGATACAATTTTAGTCGGCCTCGTATCTTGGTACTTATTATTCCTTCAACATAAAGATAACTAAATACTTATATACGTCTTTACTCAGCTTGATACACTTCATAAGTTTCGATAATAACTTGTACTTCATTAGTTTAACGTGGTATGACGCAATGAAAGAAAAATGTAGTAATAAAAGAATACTAGTCGATGATATCACATAAACTGTGGGCCGTTATACAATCAAGAAGTACGGGTACCTTCTAAAGTCAGACTGAAATCCTCTCTGACAATTATGGATTGCATCGGCGGCCTATTGGCTTGAGCGCCCATCTAGGATGCGGGACCAAACCCGTTTAAGTCATACCAAAAATTTTAAATATGGGTTCTAGCAACTGCCTCGCCAAGCGCTCGGCATTATGAGGTTAGTGTTAGGACTGGTCCATATGGTGTCAGGATAATGTGATTGGGTGGAACTTGATGCTACATGTCTGCGGCACGATGCCAGTGCTCGACATCACTATAAACTGCCAAACTGTAGACATCGTAGCGATATGACTGAAAAGTTGTTAAGGCTATGTAAAACGTTTAAATTACACAAACACACACACACACACACATACACACACACACAGTGTGGTAACTCATGGTGTGACCCCTTTCGACCTCCTTCCTGCACAAAAATTCAAAAATTTTATAGATAGTCATTTTGGTGTCTTTCACTTACCCAGTACATGCCGCCCCCGCCCCTGCACTCCCCAGGCCCTGTCCTAGGGCTAGGCGAGCGAGGCAACTGCTTTGAACCCCACTCTTCTAGGCAATGCAATATTGGGGGGAGCGCTCATCGCTTGCTGCCTTGGGCACCGTACATCCTAGGGCCGGGCCTGCATCCCTTAGTGACGTCACTGATGCCTTTCATCCACTATACTATGAATTGACGGATCAAATGACTTAGGGTAACGCAGCTTCGTTAGGTTACTCGGGTCTGATACCTACGAGAGATAAAATAGAGAAGAAAAAAATACGCTGGTTATCTATTGAAATTCAATCTAAAGCTGTCAATTACTGTGTCATTTAATCAATGAGATGTGTCTGCACCGCAAGCAACAGTTATATAACCCAAAATTACTGGTACCCACGTGGAAATATGACAGCACCAGAATAACTTTAGAACCATACCGACAACTATCTAGCGAAAGTAGAATTTATGACTGCACTTTTGCGACGAAGTAAAATTTCATAAGAGTTGGGGAAGAAGCCTTGCTATAAACCTGTACCAAAGAGGATAATGTTTTCAAGCTTAAGACAACCCAAATGATGATTATGATGCAAAACAAATGATATTAAAATTTGGAGTGGTTGGCAGAAATCATCTACCCCTCCCCCACGTTCCCTCTCCCCAACCCAACGCAATCTCCCCCATTATAAGGCAATAAGGCTATTGTTAACACGATATCATGATTTGATTTCATACGCCTGCAAATTTAATCCCAAAATCCTCAATTCTCACGCAAATTTTGAAATTTGATACATTTCACAAGCAAATTGGTTCATTTCAGTAGCAAAGCTTTGATCTAGGGACAAGCAATTGGCTCATTGTTTTGTGTGTGTGTGTGGTTGGAGGGGGAGTTCAATACTGAAGAGATTCACACATGCGTAGAGGGTTGGTTCCCTATTTACACGAAAGGCTACTCACTTAAACATTGCTGAATCATACGTGTGAATAATTACCAGTCTGCTAATTATTGCTTGTTTATTTTAGTAACTAGATCGATGGACATTTGTCACGAAGATGCAACCAACCATGCAGTCAAGAAAACTGCGTGTGTGGCAAACGGATAATTGTACATTAGCTTTGAAAGGCTTCTGAAAGAATGAATCCATTTATAAACCACCACCACTACTACTACTACTACTACTACTACTATTACTACTATGACCACCACCACTATTAATACGTCTACTTCTACAACTTCTGCTGCTACTAATGCTAATCTATAATAATGATAATAATGATGATATTATTATTATTATTATTATTATTATTATTATTATTATTATTATTATTATTATTATTAATGGGTTTAACCCATTTCTCTGCGCAAGACAAGTCTTACATGGCGACCAGTATAACTGGTGGAGGAAGACAGTGGACAATAGTAGCAGTTATAAACTACTGCTACTGTCAATATTGCTGTTACTAAATCTACCAATTCACCATTCTTCCTAAATATTAGTGCTGGTGATTCTTTTCTTCCTCTTCATCTTTCACCTGTGAATGTTACATCTACTACAAATACTATCAATACTAATGTTGCAAAAACTAGTATCACTAGTGCTGCTGCTGCTACTACTTCCGCTGCCACTAGTACAAACGCAGTCACATCAGGTCAAACTAATTATAAGGTAAAGTTTCATGTCAGCCCATTTTAGAAGTTGACTAACAGGACGTAAGGAATAAATCATCAAAAGTATAGCGGGATATATGGGTTTTGATAATAGAACTACCTGCCTCACTGCACTCTATCTTATCAAATTATGCATTATTGTACCGATCTTAACAGGGGTCATCTCAAAACCGGCAATAATGTACGGTCACAACTCGTTTTACAGCAAGTTCCCATCCACTCTCTTGGAAAGGTTGCTTTCCATTTAAATCCCTATTATATTCTCTGGATTGGGAGAGGGCTATCTTACGAATGTTGTAAGAGTGCTGCTATATCAGTGAATCAGTTTGACCAGGGATGCATGTTGACCGTGATCGTAATAAGGATCAGTGATACATCGGCAGAATCGTTGCTTCTCTTCGAAGCATCAATATTCTTATTTCGTATCTTACATTACCCACGTTGTAACAAGAACCTAGTCAAATGTCACAATGGGGGTATTCTCATTACCGACGCTTGCGGTGCTTGATATCGGCGGTCCATCCTGTGTACTGAAGAAGATTCTAGTCACAAGAAAAATTAAGTCTACCTGAATGTCTTTCACTTGAACAAAGTTAATTTGCCTTATCCTTTAAATCGAGAGAGAGAGAGAGAGAGAGAGAGAGAGAGAGAGAGAGAGAGAGAGAGAGAGAGAGAGAGAGAGAGAGAGAGAGAGAGAGAGAGAGGGGGGGGAGTTGACAGCAGCATTTGGTCCAAATGCGCAGGCAGAACCGGGTTTTATGCATCCTGCCGTTAGTTTCGCGTTTCAGGAATGCAAATCAACATCTAAAGTTAGCTAAAGCAATACATTATTGGTGGTGTAACTATTGGTACAGTCAACACGTGACATTATTTAATAATGACCCCGTTTTCTGATCATTCCTCCAAAAAACATTTCAGCCGCAATTGAGTACAAAGCCACGAGGATTCTTTGAAAAGGATCGACCCGGTAGCTGAAGCGATGAGGTTTAGCCTGCGTCAGTTATCATGACCACCTGATCCTTCGTTTACACTTTGTTGTATTACTTTGAACTTATCAGATTAGTTTTCCATTAGTTCAGACCTTCAGTGTTTATCCGTTGATCAAAAGAACCAGGCTCCGGTTTCACTTAACTTCTCATCATTTCAAAATGAGATTTAATTGTCTTGCTTATGATACTTCAGACAGTACATATGGGTTTTTTTTTCTCTCAGAGATATGGATTGTGGAGAGGAAACAAAATAGTTTTTTAGTTGCATAATTTAGGACATGGAAATCTTTTATTATTAAAAATATGAGATCAGACCTTCAAAATTTCCTTAGAGATAAGGCATGATTACGTAAGGAAAACTCATAAATTTATGATCGTATTTTAACCCTTGTCCATAGTTAATGTCCTATAATAAGAAATTGTGTTTTGATAAGGAATATAATGAGAATTTTAGTGAAACCTCGACCACGTCACAGTGTTACCAATAGCTGTAAAACTCGAATGTATACGTACAACATCTGATAGGTCAGTTTGAAGTACAAACTTAAGTTCTGCAGATACAATCCAGGCAAGTAGCCTAGATAGATTAACCCTCCATGATCAAAGGATTTCATCTGACAGGAGGAAAGGATGGACATACAAATGGCCATTATTTGTGTATTTATTTAGTTGTTCACACTGTTATTACAAAAAGTGAATATGTTTCTAGGAATATACATAGCAACGCTCTCTCTCTCTCTCTCTCTCTCTCTCTCTCTCTCTCTCTCTCTCTCTCTCTCTCTCTCTCTCTCTCTCTCTCTCTCTCTATATATATATATATATATATATATATATATATATATATATATATATATATATATATATATATATATATATATATATATCTGTATCTCTGTGTGTGTGTGAAATGAAATTGGTACGGTAAAAGAGAAACGAAAAGCATCTTTAATGGTTTTCTTCAACACTTGGTATGCATTCAGTTATACGGTAGTTTTGAAACAGAACATGATGCTCGATGTAACTACTTTCTTGTTTGCTGCGTTCTCATGACTATGACGATAAACGAATCTGCCAATACCTAGATTACACCCTGGTTGAAAGAATAAACCGCTCCATTTTATAATTTTCCAACCACCACCACGCCCCCAACCTATCTAGGTAGCAATCGTCTTGATTCGTAACCTTTTTTTAGTCGCCGAGAAAAATTTTGATAGATGATCTTATTGTTTCTGGCAAAGTTACAAAAAGTAAACAACAAACAGCTTGGCAAACCATCTCTGCTTTTCACCAGTGTTTGAAGTTGGGAGAAACACTTGTTTCCTGTACTTTTGCAAATGAGTCTTCGTTTAAGGCTGGTCTTGAGTTCTATTGATAACCTATCTCAAAGTTGTTGAGATGGGGAAATTAGCGGATCTTCAAAGCACCAATGGCTAATATATCTTGTTGTAGATTAGAGTGAAACAATATTATTAAACTGAATACGTTGGATCGTAGTGGTAACGAATCTGACTGAGAAATATCTCTCTCTCTCTCTCTCTCTCTCTCTCTCTCTCTCTCTCTCTCTCTCTCTCTCTCTCTCTCTCTCTCTCTCTCTCTCTCACACACACACACACACACACACACACACACACACACACAAGTAAGCAAGTAGTTCCATTATCGAAATCCATATATCCAGCAATACTTCTTGATAATATATATGCCTTATTTCCTGCTAATCTAATTCCTAATATAGCACACATTTTGTGCTCAATTGTTTTGCATTGGACATTTAGGGACATTGGGCATTTAGGGGCATGGACATTTAAGGACATTGGACATTTAGGTACATTGGACATTTATGGATATTGGATATTTAGGGACATTGGACATATAGGGGCATTGGACATTTAGGGGCATAGGGCATTTAGGGGCATAGGACATGTAGGGGCCTATCAGCAAGTCAAGGTCCCTTATCAATATTTTATTATTTCTTTTCTCTCTTCTTTATATCATGAAATTGTGTTTCAGGTAAAGAAATGAACTGTGGTATAATTATGCTTCTGATCTTGATTTAATCTCATACGTTTTTGCCCTTCTCATTGTCAAGGTCAAATTTTACCCCTCTTCTAAAGCTTTTCATCTAAATCCCTTTAATACAGGGTGATGAAACTTGAATACTTTACCTTTCTGCCAAATAAAGTTACAGGTCTGTCTTAAGGTCATCGTCTGCTTTCATTATTGTGAATTTGTGTGGCGTCGCCATTGTAGACGGAGGACAAAACTTTACTGAAATTTGTTTGCTTATAAACTCTCCAGGTTTTCTAAACACGTTTTTTTTTAAAGCATGCATCATCGTGTTTTCGATTGATCAGTTCACCAGTTTCGTCTAAAAGTGCTATATTTTCTCGTTATGGTTTAACGCCTCGAAGAAAATTAATTACTTGCACATCAGTGAGACATATATTTACTTAACTGGAACCAGAAGAAGACAAGATGAAATTCAGCTGGACTTTTTCCATATTTTTTTTGGAATGAGTTTAACATGGACGCAAAACATGGTGATGCCATTCGTTTGCCAGTCTTTATTTTTACAGAACAATACGCACCAATGTTTATTTGCTTGACTTTAGCATCTTCTCAAAGAACAATGATCTTAATTATAAAATAATAATTGATTTTCTTTACATTTCCTTTTCTAAAAATAATCCGTAGTTTGGTTGTAGTATGTTTATTAACAGACATAATTCTTTGCAAAAATAGCTGATTGCAAAGCCTTGAACGGAAATATCATGCATTTTTTGATTCTTTGACTATAAACAGGATGATTTTGGATAGTTTTCATAAACCATTGTTAGAAATCTGATTTTAAAGAGATAAAATAAAGTGTTTATTTTTATAATGGGTAGTACATACTTTTAATCGCAGTCGCTTGGTTGGGTGAGTGGGGTAATATCAGACAAAACTGAAATGCTAACAAAACAGATTATAAACGAAACGTCTGTTCCTTGATCTTTCAAAACGAAACAAAGCAGGATTCACCGAATATTGACTAATAAGCCTGAACTAAAACACTATCGAAAAATATATTAATATTCAGTTGATTTCAGTTGCTGACATCTGTAAATATGTTTACATATATTCAGCATAGATCACTGATTTTCAAATGAGAAAGGTGATAATTGAGTTTAGTCCTGTAAATAAGTTTTCCTTCACTATTTACTTCCTGCATTCATTTTTTGTTAAAAAGTGAGAGAACATATTTCAGTGAATGTTCATACAGTTGTAGAGGATCCCCCTCCACAATATTTGAAGGACTTTTTCCCACGACCTTTGATATGACCATTTTCTAGTTGTTTCGGTAAATTAAAATTTAGGTCATGGAACATATTAGACACAAGGTCGAAATTGCAAAGGTTATTAAATCATAATTCTCCTGATGATGACTCAACTGGGGGTGGGGGCAATTAAAATAAAGGGCACATGTACAGGCTGAAAAGCAGAATTCATCTTCAGACTGTCCTTTCTATGTATATAATTAGCATAGATATATTAGTATTAAACCGTTTGTATATGTGTGTGTATATGTATATATATATATATATATATATATATATATATATATATATATATATATATATGTATATATATATATATATATATATATATATATATATATATATATTAGGGGGAGACCGGGTGTGTATTATGCCACCGGATCCGGATAGTTGGGCCACTACTTGCCGGATCCGGATATGGATGTCACTGCTTTCACGCAACCATCACTGCTTGCAAGCCTCGGTTAGTGTACCGTATTTTAGTGCAAGGCCAGCAAGGGCCCAGAGGCACAGGTAGTGTAATTTTTATTTAGTAATTAACTTTAATTAAATTAAATTAAATTTAATATATACTTTTAATTATCTGGCGACTGTATAAAACGCTGCAAGACATCGCTCAATCGCTATCTGTCGATGAAAAAATATTTGCACCACGCCGCCACCTATCGATTAAAAAATAATGCACCGATTTGTTGGCTAAATTTGAAATTAGTTGTTTTCCATTCCTAAATGCTGGACTGCTGGTAGGTTTCAAATTTGTATTGTCAGTTTGTATTATTCACAAATTACAAGCCAGGTCCCAGATTCACTAAGCAGAAATCCGGGTCCGGATTTTTCGGCTATAGAAAACCGGCAAATCCGGATGTTGTCAGATACTTCACTATTCGTCCGGAGCGGTAGCCGGTCACCCTCATATATATATATATATATATATATATATATATATATATATATATATATATATATATATATATATATATATATATATATATATATATATAGCCAGAGGCACCCATGACTGGCTGTTATCCCTGGGAACCGCCCCACCTGCTGTATTCGACCCTGGTTTTGTTCATAAATTACACTAATATTGAAAATTTATTACCATAGGGGCTTACGCACAAGAAGAGCGTCTGGCAAAACGAATATATAAAATTGTGTTGATATTGATGAAAATGTAATCCGAGGTTGGAGAAAAGAAGAAAGGAGTGTTGGAGAAAATGAATCCACGAAAACGTGCTCGTCGTGGACCTAAGGCAAAATGACCTCATCTTGAAGCTGACCTGAAGCAATGGATCGTGGCCCAGCATGATAACAACCGACCAATCTCGACAGTTGTCATCTTACTGAAGGCCAGACTCATGGCGGCAGAGAAGCACATTGATGATTTTAAAGGTTGGGTGCATTAGGTATATAAATGTATGAAGAGGAACCAATTGTCAATCAGAACACGAATGACTGTGGGACAACTTCTACCCGAGAATTGGGAGAAAAAGATGGATAATTTTCGTTAATTCATCGCCAGGGAAATTCAGAAGCTTGACCTTCCCTACTCTGCTATTATTATGATCGAAGTGCCAATGTGTTTCGACATTCCGGCAATAAGGTCGGTGGAAAAGTCGGCGTTCAAGTTATTACTCATATTTTTCAAGTAATATATTGAAATATTATTACCGTACGTGTAAAAAAAATATTGTGATATAGTCCGCATCCTTATATATTATGCACCCCTTTGCGTGGTTTGTAAAATATGGTATATATAACCCGCGGGATATATGCGGGAAAATACGGTAATCCCTAAATGACAATGATGTCTGGTTCGCATTCGATGGCCATCCAGCCATAAGCACACATGCAATTGTAAACGTTTCTGCAAGAGAAAACGGAAGGGGAGCTACTTCCCAGACCGTTTACAACTGTCTCTTTTGATCATAGTTCAGTCCAGATTTTGAAAGAAGCCAGGACCATATGGTACAGAATCTCATATATATATATATATATATATATATATATATATATATATATATATATATATATATATATATATATATATATATATATATATATATATATACTTGCTCTGGTCCGTACTAAGGGCACAGCAACTAGGCATGTTTTTGTTTGTTTCTTGTGGGAGATTTAGTTGGTGAGTGTGCGTCAGTCTCCAAGAAAATATAGGCATATGAAAAAATAATAATTACAGTCTTTTCCACCAGATTCTCTTTTTTAAAAACAAACGTGCCAGTATCGGAGCCCAAACGTATTCCAAGATGGCGCCTTTAATTCTCTTTAAGCGCATAATCGCATATAGCTTTGTCGCAAATTTTCACAGACCTTGCAAAACGTAACAGAAACAAAGGAAACTGTTGGGCCTGAATCAGCACGTCCCTCACAGCTGGTTATTTTTATTTTAAATTATCGTTTATTCGTTAAAATGTCGACGCAAAATTGACTTCATTAACAACTTAAAATAAGGTGAACCCCGATGCCGTCTCAAGGCATAGGCGAACTGGGCAGTTACCCAGGGCCTCGCGCTTCTAGGACATCATGCTGCCCAAATTGCTAATAAATAGCAGGGCCGGTTGGAGCCCCCAATGCACTGATTTGCTCAGGTCCTACAATGTTGTTAAGACGGCACTGGTTGACCCCTGTGGTTATATGGTCTGTTCTGGCAGTTTCGTTGTTCGCATTTGAATCGCCCAAGGTACATACAGAATGGTTTTAGATCGTAACTTCACATCTCTTTTTAAACATTAAAGTTTTCAGTCAAAAAATTTTAAATTTCGATCACATGCTTGCACGTCTTGTTTGTTAGCTAATTTGATAATGACGTCTCTGACTCTCTCTCTCTCTCTCTCTCTCTCTCTCTCTCTCTCTCTCTCTCTCTCTCTCTATATATATATATATATATATATATATATATATATATATATATATATATATATATATATATATATATATAATAAATGCATTTTATAATTGTCAAATATCAAAGACGGAATTTAATATGATCGTATGGAGTAACATGGGAAGTAATCGATTTTCGTTTCATTGCATAGTAAAAAAAAAATCTTTCTTTTTCAGGTCTTCCTTACTTTCTTATTGCGTATTAATTTCTAATGTGGTATAAATAATGCTGTAGAGAAAGCCCATGCAAACTTAATGTGGTGGCGTGTATTCCCTCCTACTGTCCGTATTAACCTAATAATATTTGCATCTTTTATTACCTTCATCAAAGAGAGTGATCAGAAAATTTTCCTGTTGATGGTCTAGTGTGTATAGCGTATCAACACTTCATTTATAACTTGTCTTCATATGCCGCTCTAATGGCGCCTTTCTCCTTCAGGGTGTAAATTTGAACAATCTTAAGAGTGCATTTTCCCCCCTTTTATCGGTCAATGAGTGCATAATATACTTTCTTTTACGTCATTTTTTTCAACCATCTGTTTTGAGTTTATCTTCCTCGTTTAAATCCTGCATCTAATGCAAATCACGTGTTTACATTACAAATTGAAATGTGTTAGAACCCAGTTTATGTTGATGCACGCGCAATGGTGACTTCAATGTTATTGCACTAGAATGTAATGTGCGTGAACAAAATGTGTCTGTTCTCATGTGTCTGTTCTCCTGTTTCACACATCTGTAACTTAGGACCAAGATTCTGCAACGGTTATATTGAAATAAAAATCTAAACGAAAATAAAAAACACCTCGCTCGGAATTAAAACATCGTTATTCCCTATACTGGACAAACAAAATGTCACGCAATTGCACGGGATCACACACGATTAAGCATTTCAATATTAACATGGAAACAAGTCAAACTCGCATTTGACCTAGACAGACGCAAAGATATGTCCATTTAATGCATCTGTTAAGACACGTATGCCTAGATGTATCTCGCAAATACGACCATTTTAGTGTTATGTCTACAGTCAAAAATATAACTTTCGTAGTTCTTGAATCCTGCCGAAACCAAACTTCTATGAATTGCTATCAGTGAACTAGGAGCGATCTATTAATTCCAGCAACTGTTGAGGGGGTGGGGTGGGGTGGAAGGAGCAGCGCAGTGGGGACCAAAAATTCCCATAAAACATTTTTTTTTCATTTGGGTTGAGCCCAATAACTAATTTCTGCTTGGTTAGAGGTCATAATTTGCTGCTATTCTATTGGCTCTTATGCAAAGAAGGGTATTTGGTTTGATCGGTGTATTCCATAACAGTGTATTGTCAAAAGAGTGTCTGATCAAGACGTGCTTAATGTGAATCTTTGAACACTTTGAGAGATGTTCATCCACAATGTTCACTCATTGGCAGTACATCATTAATACAAAATGGCGGTTATCCCCAGTCATCGCCAGGGTCACCCGATTCATACAGTTTACATCGCTATGCTGCGAAAAGTGAAATCTATACTCAGATACATTCAGTGTCAGAGGAGACTAGAACAACCGGAATATCCTCGACCTTACCCTTTAAGTATAGATCCCAGCATTTGTTATTGTGACACAAGGGATGCACTCCGCCCGAGGCGAATTACCAAACACATTTTTCCTGAAACTACTTTCGAAGTTATTCGCGACTTAACGGAAATGGCCGAGCGATTTTCGATCGAGAGTAGAACTTTAACTCCAGTAACTAAAACCAGTTATGAAAAACATACGTTCTTCTAGCTGTCGCTTTCTAAATCATGCAAACTTGTTAATACAAACATTTAGCGAATATGAAAGTATGGTGAAAGTTATATTGCTTGTCAAATTCGATCAGTCTTGTAATTTACAATACTGTCATCAGTTACTTTTCTTTTTTTTACAATATAAGAATAGTAAGGTTTAATTACTCTTTGTCCTTTTCGAACCATATTGTACTTATTTTCACTGTGTAAATGAACAGCAGAAACTGAAGAAAAAGAAAACGTAACCCACGACTTTGTTCCTGATTGATCACTTGGGACAAGGGCATCTACTATTCCGTCTCTCTGCCATAAAAGACCACATGACCCGCATGGGAGTTAGGCTGTTTATTTCCATATTTACTGCATTACATGTGAGTTCTAACTGCAAACGGGCCTTGACTGGAGCTGTTTGTGGCTAATTTAACTTGGAGAAACACAGAACATGGCTTCGTAATCATGTTTTAAAGCAAAAAGAGCTTACTTATTGCTTGAAAATCTTAGTTCATAAAGTTCGTTTTTTAATGGGAATGATTATCGTTTGAAAGTTCGCGAGGTCTTCGCCGACTTGAGCACTACCCAATGTAGCTGAACATCTACGTACCCCGAATTAATTCATTGTATTAACATTGCTTAGTAAAACTGCATTTCGTAACACTGTGGTTTAAACGTATTTTATTGCTCGTATCAAGCCAGGAAATGCGACACGAGTTCTTACGACATCGTCAAGTGTCCAAGAATCTTATTTTCGGCTGGAAAATTCAAATGTGTACATGCTACATGCAAATGTACTAATAAAATTGGCACACGTTTGAACTTAAAATCAAACTCGTATCCTTACGGTACCATTTGGGGTCTTTATTGAATAATATCATTGCAGGCTTCCATTTCTAGACTGGTGTACTCTTGGTCCAGAAACCAATACCATGAAATCAGGAACATGGTCAAAATTTCAAAGCTTTGTTTTTGACAGTTTAAACATCAGACCTAATATCAGTATAGTAAAGTTTCTTAGTGAGAAAATTGACTAGACTTGAGAAACTAGTTTCTCAAAAGCAGGAATGAGGGTTGTGATTTGATTTGTGTTTTTTTGGACGTTTTAGGATTTCAGAGTGTACATATATCATATGGGATTCATTAGCTCCGAGTGAAAGAGTCCATAAACAATTATTTAGCAAACCGCAAGTGGATTGTTTTCTTCTGAAAATGATGAATATGCTTCTTAATTAAATACAACTGCTGTCCAAAAAGAACTCCGATTATCGCTTAGCCTTCGGCTGCACGTGTACAAGATTCTATTGGACTCTGGTAATTGCCTTACCTAATTCTAAGAAAGCTTGACCGAAACCAACACTGTGGCAGGGTCAAGGAGAGGCCTTGGTATGGAAAATTATCGTTCGGCGACACTAATTATCTGACGCTACTGATAATTTACGTCTTTTATCCAGACACTGAAACAATATCAGCAGTTTTTCCAACGTTTTTATGTGCGTTAGATTAGATACTTACCTACAGGCAAAATATAATTCAATGATTCCCGGAGATTAAAGTTTTTGAGGCTATTGCACTTTTGAATATTTATTATCATCAATTAATCCATGTGAACCAACCAAACAACCGACCAACTAGCCATTCTAACTACTTGTCTACACACACACACACAGACAGAGGCAGAGGCCGAAAATACTAAAATAATCTCTTTTTCCAACTCGATTCACATGAAGAGCCATCAATGGACATTTCGCTTTTGATCTGCGAGTATCTGATGAATCAAAGAACTCAGTTTAGAAATAAGAGCGACTTAGGATTACGCCTAGTCAGAATGCGGTAATCAAAACTGCTAAGTTTTATATCAAACACGAAGCCTCAGCCTAAAATTGAAACACAACAAAAATACATCTCAATTTTACCTTTTTAATAGGATTCACCAGTCTTGATATGTACTTTAAATTCATTGGAATCTTGGCTTATATCTGGAATAAAATTTGGTATGCCAACGTATTTCAAAACTAACTGGAGAAAGAATTCTGAGAAGTTTCAATGGTAATCATGTGCTATCAAAACTAATTGATAAAAAGCAGGAAGTTAATTTTGTTAGGCTTCTATTGCTTACCTAAAACGAAACAGCTTATAATTTGTGACTATTTAATATGTCATGGTTCATAACAGTACAATTACGGTTGAATTTTAGTACTTATTTTATGACTTTCTCGTTAAAAAGATGTCATATTCTGTGCTGGTGTCCATTAGCAATAACCAGTTCACTTACAGAATAAAATATAATGGCAAAAGTTATGAATATGTATTGTCCAGATTAAACAGCTGCTGTCACAAGTCGACGTTTTGTTTTAGAAAAATGTAATGGAGGATTGGCCCTAAAATAAGCGTACATGTGGTCTGTGTAACTAACGTTAATACTAACACAAGAGTGCATACAGTACACGTGTAGTTTATTTTACATGTAATACAGAGTTTAGTCTGAATGTAATTGACTTTAAACATAATACAAGAGTGTATTTAGTCTGTAATTTTGCTGCTAGACCTGATATTAGAATGCATGCAGTCTATGTGTGTAACTGGCTTAAACTTAATACAAATATGAATTGTAGTCTGTGTAATTGAATTTAGACTGAATACAAGAGTGCACATAGTCTATATCTAATTAACGTGAAACTTAATACAAAAGTAACTGTAGTCTATAATAGCTGACGTTAGTCCTAATATAAGAGTGCATGAGTAATTAACTTCAAACTTAATGCAAGAGTGCATGTAGTCAATACAAATTTTGACGTTAGACCTAATATAAGAGTGTATATTGGCCTTATGTAATTTACTTTTGACTTGATACAAGAGATTCTGTAGTCTGAATGTAATTGACTTTAGACTTGATGCAAGAGATTCTGTAGTCTGTATGTAATTGACTTGAGACTTGATACAAGAAAGTTTGTATTATTTATGTAATAGACTTTAGACCAAATACTACACTGTTTCTAGTCGATATGTAGTTGACGATCGATCTATATATTTTCCGAAATTTATACATACTTTATACAGACTATATTAATGGGAAAAAAAACTAGTCTACCATATAGGCCATAACTCATTCACATGTCACAAAACATACCGATGGATTTTGTACATCACATATAATT
Source organism: Potamilus streckersoni (assembly GCA_016746295.1). Taxonomy (NCBI): domain Eukaryota; kingdom Metazoa; phylum Mollusca; class Bivalvia; order Unionida; family Unionidae; genus Potamilus; species Potamilus streckersoni. The sequence continues at coordinate 1,021,735 of JAEAOA010000290.1, forward strand.
CAGATACAGTTGCATACCTAGAAAATACAATAGTGTAAAGCATGTAATTAGACTGAACTACACTCAGAAACACCGATACCAATAAAGTATGTACATTTACCAGACTGAACTACATTTAGAAACACCGAGTTCGCACATATAGCTAGGCACGCACTGAAGGAACACTCGACACAAAACAACAGCATGCGAGGTCTATGCGTAATATATATATATATATATATATATATATATATATATATATATATATGTGTGTGTGTGTGTGTGTGTATATATATATATATATATATATATATATATATATATATATATATATATATATATATATATATATATATATATATATATATATAATAATACATCTTCATATTTCTCGTAGTAAAGAACTTTCTTTTATTGTTGACATCCTATCAAATTATTGCCTGCCCCATCAGACATTATAGTATAAAGGTGAGACAGGCACAATTATGTTTGTCTGGAAAAATACACGTCTATCAGCCTGCCTGCTGCAGCAGGTAAAGTTATCACCACGCCTTAAGCCTATGACGGGAAAAATTGTTCTACAACCACCATGAAGTACCTGATCACGAGCAGACAATTTACGTCTCAAGAGAGGGAGAACATAAAACTCGGCATTTGGATTCTACCGTGCCCTTTTCATAGATAAACATTTCCAGATGCTAGGAAAGTGTTCCGATTGAGGCTACATAAGAATTTTCCAAGTTCACTAGGTGTACGCTACTTCCTAGAAAATTACAAGTCAAAAATCTAAATAAACTAAATAATTTTTTAAGGCTCATTAAAACTTTGGAGAAGTTTGGATTTCGCAATAATTCATTGAAATGCTTACAAATGCTACATTATTAAATTCTTCGCATATGTCTGCAAGAATTAAATTAAGCCACAAATTTTTTAATGGAAAACCAACTAAAATATTAGAGTTTTATAAACTTTGTAGATACGTATGACGTATTGATCTTTACATTGTGCCACACATAATTACTACATTTACTGATTATAGTTTTGTGTCACACATAATCAGCATAATTATTGATGTTAGCATTGTGTCACACATTATTAGTATAATTATTCATGTTAGCATTTTCACGGAATCGATGCATTTATTGATGTTAGCAAGGTGTCACACACGATTAGTACATAAATTGATGTTAGCATTATGCCACACATAATCAATATATTTACTGATGATAGCTTTGTGTCACACATAATTAGCGCAATTACTCATGTTAGAATTTTCACACATTCGATACATTTATTGATGTTAGCATTGTATCACACAGAATCATTGCAATTATTGATGTTTCACACATAATTATTGTAATTATTGCTGTTAGCATTGGGATCTACATGTTCAGTGCATTTATAGTTAGCATTGGTTCAAACAAAACCAGTAAAAAAAAATAAAAGTAGGATTGAACGAATATGGAGAGGTTTCTTCCTAAATTTCATCCTTTAAGACTATTTTATTGCGATTTCGTCTTTAAATTAACAAGGATGCATGAGAAGCATAAATATATAGTCTTATTGCTTAGTTTTGGGGTAACTACTTTCATTATTTGAAATATTTCGCAGCTTTCAGTGGTATGTCGTTAGCTCCCTTTTTTGGCATATACGCTTTAATTCTATAACTTTTGTTTCTACAGATACTCCATCATATTTCGAACTAAGTACGTAATTTACAGCTTTTATTCATTTGACAAATCTGTTGCGTTATCACAAACGAAATGAAAGTCAATTCATATTTTATATCAATTCATCGAAAACAAGCGGACTCGGAAAAAAAATATTACGGGTCTTAGAACATCTAATCTAAAGGAAGTATTATTTTGAAAAGAATATATATTTACCTATTGTTTATTATACATTTTCTTGGGTTAATTACAGTCTGGTTCATAATATTTTGATATTTTAATGGTTAAATACATATTTAGCTTATTCCTGGATCAGAGACTTATTATACCGTATAATTGGCTCGGGCAACACTGAGAAAATTAAAAGTGATGGTTGCCAAGAAAAATAGTGCATGTGTTTACAGTTTATTTCAGATCGTTTTCCCGCTAAGACAAAATAATGAAAACTATCTTCATCTTTTAACTGAGGGATGATTGATGTTTTCGAGTATCTTTTATTCCAATTTGAGTGATAAGTTTTGTGTCCGTGCATCTTTCCTTTTAAATTTGAGAGTTGATTGTAGTTTACATTTATATTTCATTTAAACTGAGAAATTATTCTTGTGTGCATATATATTTAATTTATACTGAAAGATGATTGTAGTATACGTGTACTAATCAGATAAGCAAGATAAATTGTTAAAATTATATTCATGACAATAGTTTGCAGACATTTTGTTGTTGATGATGATGATGATGATGATGATGATGATGATGATAACCTTTATTCTGAATCAATATGGTTGAGAAACGCCAACTTCAACTTAAATAAAATTCTCTAAACTTAAACGCCATTATTATTACCACTCTTTATAAGAAAAACGTGCTATTGTGACACCTTCCATAGGTCCGTCTGTCTGCCCGTTACAACATCACCTCTTAAATAGCTGTGTGGAAATTTACAAAACGTTCTAGTTATAATACATGTATGATGATCATGTGCCTGGGGCCTACCACGGGGATATGAAGGTCAGATGTAGAACGATCTCTGTTACGATTACATTGTTAGATATTTCTGACCAAGCTTCGTATATGGACCATAACGGAAAGAAGTAAACTATGTGCGAATGATTTTGCGTTATGATCAATGTCTTTGTCTCGTCGTAGTGTGAGTAAGGGCTATTGTCTTGTGGTAGTGTCTGTAAGGGATATTTGTCTGGTGGTAGTGTCAGTAAGGACTATTGTCTTGTGGTAGTGTGAGTAAGGGCTATTGTCTTGTGGTAGTGTCAGTAAGGGCTATTTGTCTTGTGGTAGTGTCAGTAAAGGCTATTTGTCTTGTGGTAGTGTCAGTAAGGGCTATCTGTCTTGTGGTAGTGTCAGTAAGGGCTGTTTGTCTTGTGGTAGTGTCAGTAAGGGCTATTGGGTACAGGGATATTTGTGAACCGTGTTGGGGTTCGCAATGGGGAGCCATTAACAGCTGTATTTGTTTTAGACATTGCTAGTGATATTATGATATATGTATTAAATATTTAAAAGAGAAAGGGGAAAGTACTCTATAATTATATATAAATGTATTCTAATGTACTTTCATTTACTTTATATTGATATCATACAATTTTCTAATTACTTGAAACATATGCATTACGTTTATTGTTTGAAGAGTGCAGATCTCTAAGAAAGTCAAATACCAAATGGCTGGAAGAATAATACTTTTGTACTAGTTTCATTAATATATGGATTTGAGTCCTTATAGTTTGGCATAAACGATTTCCATGGCAACACGACGTCTATGACAGTCAGTCGTGCATGTGCTTTTGAAATATTTCACTCAAAAGCGTACATTTGGACAAGAAAGTTATGATTATCTGGTTTTTCTTTACTTGTTGTTTCAGACTGCCAAGAGGTGTACTTGAACGGTGGGATGCAGTTTCTCGGAGATTATTATATAATCGTCAAGCCAGCTGGAGCTACGAAACCGTTTAAAGTGCTCTGCAAAATTTTCAATCACTCAGGTAACACAAAACATATTGTTTTCTTCCTTTATGTTTGCACAAAATGCTTGGAATTCGACTTCCCTAAAAAGCCGAATACAAATGACGATTTACTTCGAAAACAATAAGGAACATACTTCTGGTTTAATTTCATTATGTCAATATGTATGTATGCATGTACTGCCTTTTAATGGCATGCCATTACAATAATGCCAATGTCGCGCAGATTAAAAGCAAATTGCAGTGTATAGTTATGTTGCAGCGTAAACAAAATAGAAACTTATCAACACATGTCAAACTAATTACGCCTTTATCTGATACAGTACTCTTCGCTATCCTGCACGCAGTCATTTCATGGTAATGCAGACATTAGCATTCTATTTGTAATTACAATTATTTCTTCTCGAACGTACTCAGTAATATGATAATTTCTTCAAGGTATATGATCATTATCGAAATTTATATGACTGGAATTAGCAACCATGCCTCGTGGGTGTATGGAAGAATACTAATCTGTTTACGTATTATCCTTACTGTGTGAGTCACTGTACATTCCACTTTCCCATCGAGATACGCCTCAAAGAAAACATAACAACTTTCTTCTTCCAAAATCTATTACATTTTTATGTCGTAATTACTATGCTGAAATATATTTCGTGAAATATAAGATGCGCTAGTTCTGACACAAAATGCACTTACCATTAACTATGAAGATTTGCTTCCCTTTTGGCGTGTAGTCGTTTGTGGAATTTAATGATAAAACAAGAGGATAATCTTCAGAATGAAAATGTTTCATAATCTTTCCGGTGCTATGTGTAGATTACAATAGGATTACAATATATATTTTGCAGATAAATGTTTTTCAACAGAATTCTCGACATATAGAGCTAAAACTAATGAGTGTTTTTCCAATAAAAAAATCAATGACTGTATTATCTCCCTTGACCAAGGCTCTAATTGGATGTTATGTCCATAGGAACATCTTCTGCTTGTCCATTAAGTCGAGAAAGAAACTTTGGATAATTCGCCTCCATTTAGAATAATATTCGGAATTACTTTTATTTAAATTGCTAAATATAGCGGCGGAAGAAGAACAAGTGAAAACTGAAGTATTGCTGGCCGTTTCTGTCGCTACATTATTGGTAGAGCACTCCGCCTAAAACGAATCACCAACCCCACCCCATCAATATCAACGATTGGAACATTGCTCGTTCATTTCCCTCATACAGTGAAAAAACTTGTGAAGTAATTATAAGAATGAACATTAATTTGATGTGTTGGTGATTCGCCTCTGGCGGAGTGCACCACATATGCTACGACAGTAAAATTAGATATTGTTCCGATTGTGATTTGGTCTCCTTCGGTTCCGATATTAATATATGTGAATGAAAGTAATTCAGAATATAGTTCTCAGTGGAGACGAATTACATCCTAGATTTATTTTTCAACCTGACTGAAATAGTCAAGCTATATTCTGATCTTAGACGAACGTGTATTCCTTCTTCTGCATCTGAGGTAATTTCTCGATCCGATTGGGAATGACCGACCGATATTCTGATCGGTGCAATATTAGACGTCAATCTAGAACGAGGAGACCCGCTGCAGATGTAAACACGTATTGATTGAATGGTCATTTCAAATAAATATGATGATGTATGTGCAGTGTGTAGTTACAAATTGTTATAAAATGATTTAAAAATGGATATTAGTGTTTTTGGTTTAAAATAATTGAAAATTGATACGTATTTGTCAATAGTTGGACCGATTAGTGGCCCCCAAATATGGCCAGCGAAAATAGTTTCAAATTTACAACAAAAAACCCCAAACAAAACACAAACCAAAACAACAACAAATGGCGTTTCCTTTTTTTTAGAAACCTATATAGTATTCCATTCCATACATTTGTGCATTTTTTACACATAATTTAAAAATAATAAAATCACATGCGCTATATTATGTGCCTTTATTTACAATAACAAGACATTCAAAACTATTATACTTGTAAAAACGTGTAAAACCATAATCATTAAAATGCAGTTACCATAATTGCAATATCCCATTTACATCCGTTGACAAATTGGTAATGGACAGTTTTCTTGCACAGAAAAAGAGGTCTGGGGACATATACATCTTCTCCCTTGCATTTTTAGGCTGGACGGTGATTCAGCGTAGAATGGACGGATCTGTGAATTTCTACCGGAACTGGCAGGATTACAAGACAGGATTTGGCAATCCGGCGGGCGAATTTTGGCTGGGCAATGACAATATATACTACCTAACCAATCAAGGTGAGGCTGCTTGCAAGAACATCAGTAATGTAACATTATTCACAGAACAGACTAAATCACGAACTAAATGTAGCCAATATGTCATGCCTGTTCAAAACAATCCCATTTTGTAAGTGCTTTTATATAAGCAGACCAAAGTGAAATAACTTTTACATTTTTATTTGCATTTTTTTTGGGGGGTAAAATGGCACACTCATATGGTTCTGTTAGAAAATTACAAGTTACCAGCATGCTTGTGTGTGTCTTTTCGTCAACAACGGTTGCCGTCACAACGTTTTGGGGACCTTTCGTCAACAACGGTTGCCGTCACAACGTTTGGTGATGCTATAATTTATTTTGTTTTAATTTTCTGCTGATGGATAGAATATATTTAATTATACTGTCTGAGAAAGTAAATGGCATATTGTGTCATAATATAACAGGTAAATATAGTTATGTTTATTCACGTCATGAAAAGAACAAAGTCCTAATGAAAATTAATATTCGCGTTAGCTTACATGTAATATTTTGATCTGAAAAATTCAGTAATATAGTTTGCAGTAATTACCTATTCTACATGTATAATTTTGTCATATAATCTCTGAAAGAACCCAAACTAATCAGTGAAGTTACATAATATATCAGACTCCAATGAAGTAACATAGTGTGATGTCAGATTTCAGTGAAGTTGTAGTATGATATCAGGCTCTAGTCAAGTTACATAGTATGTATCAGACTCCAATTAAGTTACATTGAATGATATCAGATTCCAGTGAAGTTACATTGAATGATATCAGATTCCAGTGAAGTTACATTGTATGATATCAGACTCAAATGAAGTTATATGGTATGATATCAGATCCCACTGAAGTAACATAGTGTGATATCAGATTTCAGTGAAGTTACGTAGTATGATATCAGGCTCTAGTCAAGTTACATAGTATGGTATCAGACTCCAATTAAGTTACATTGAATGATATCAGATTCCAGTGAAGTTACATTGTATGATATCAGACTCTAATGAAGTTATATGGTATGATATCAGATCCCACTGAAGTAACATAGTGTGATATCAGAACTCTATTGAAGATACATAATACGACAGTAGACTCTAATGAAGTTATATAATATAATTACAGACTCCAGTGAAGTTCCAATGTATGACATTAAACTTCAACGTATATTATTGTTTTATATGGCTTTACCATAAGACGCATTTTACAGCTTTCATTTCATCTTGAATTTCTGTGAGAAATACGCGCTTGAAGTGAAGGGACATAACTCTGAATAACAAAACAGACCGCTGATTATTTTCCATAAAATCGTGCAGATATGCCGACGATTGTGAATTTTGTTTCCTACTTTATTTTATGCCGTCGGGGTCGGTCTAGGTTGTGGTTTCCTTGTAGCCTCGATACTTTGCTTTCGGTAGTTGACATTATATGAATATACCTTGCCATCTTCTGCAAAACAGAAACAAATATTGAGGATTAGATAAGTATTTATTGTAAGTATTGGTTCTTGTTTCAAGAAACCATAAATGTTAAGTACTTTGGTGTTTCATCCAGGTATTATTGCAGATCAATATGTACCTATAACATTTAATGAATGCATCTTTAAAATGATAAATGTTTAATCAAATGTTTCAAATAAACATGAAATTGCCAAAAATTTGTCGTTAAAATACGAGCAAGTCCTGAATCCTGCATTATTTAATTTTCTTTTTAAAAATAATTGATATAATTTCCCGATGACTACCCACACCCTTGCCACGTTGTATCAGCTATATTGATGAGGTGTACCTACATCCTGTAGGGGGAAAAAATTAATAGAATAAAATTAATTTTGAGCAAAGTTCATTTTCTCAAATTCATTACTTTTCCTTGTATCCGTTGTACGTAATATAATTTCTAGTCAGAAAGTAGACGGCTTGGAACTCATACAAAATAAATGGTATTAATAAGATGCTATTACTTGTAATAATACAGAACATAGATACTAGAATAAAACCATGACACATTATGTCCGACTTACTAGTTTTAATTTTTTTAATGCCATTCCAATATAAAAATTTGTTACAGTATTGAAATCATTATAACATTATTTTCAATTTAGTGTATGTGTACCTTTGGCTTTTTTACACTAGGGCAGAATGGCCATCAATATGTACGCGTTTCAAGAAACCATAAAGTTGTATTCATCGACAGAAAGTAGCAGCAATAATAATTTAATAATTGCTTCTTGGTATTTATCAGTTTGTATAATATTTTAACTTTTTTTCTGAAGAGAATACAAGCAAAATTTTATATCCATTTATTTTAGACGAGTAGCTGCAAAAATATTCTTTAAAGTCCATTACCGCGATAAATTAATAGAATGCACGTCTAGTGGAGAAAGGAGGGGGGTCTTATGCCATCATTAATATTGGCAAAAATGGCAGTGCGTTCTGTGGCGTTTCCAGATTAACCAAACCTACAGTCATAGAGTAGATACAGTAGATAAGAATAATTTGTTTCTTGTCAATGGAATTTGATAGCAACAGACATCTACAAACTATTTCCACCGCCACGTTTTAATCCTTATCAGACGATATTGTAATATTATTTCCCTACCAGCAAGTCAAATGTATTTGGCTTGGTTGCACACTGCAGTAAGATGTACTTGATAGATCACTAGTAATACTAAAAATAAATGGTAAAAAAATCAGGTAACATTTCAAACATCTTTCTGCTGAATGAGCACTATGTGCGTTATTGTAGACTTTGCAATCAAAAAGAGACAAGTTATATTTATGGAACGTGTCGATAAACTGCTGCAGTCTCAATAGAATCCAAAATTATTTCAATTCTAATCAATTTTCTAAAATCCACAGATATAATGTTAGACAGAGGCGGTCGTATTGTACATTATTTACACTGTTCATTTTCCAAATATTTTAGCAATTATTTTATATCTGCTTTAGAAATCGTTAAAGTCATACTGTGCTGGAATATATGATCCAACAAAAATGTAGTTTGATATGCAGTTTCGTTAATTTATTTTATTGAGTATTTGAGCATCTGATATATCATACATCATATTCATCAAAATAGATTTATATACGCTAAATAGTTGCACAAATCATTTGGCATGTGTCTAAACGTATGAATCAAATCTTAGATTTTTTTGTGTTACAAAATTTTACGGTTCATGAGCAATATAATGCCAGTCATAAAACATTCTAAAACTAAGCGCATCTTAATACATCCCACCCTAAACGTTGAAAATCAAAAAGGAAAACTTAAAATATTTTATAAATGCACCAACAAAAATGTTCTGACAAATCTCTATTTGTATGAGATTGGTTATTAGTGAAGTAGTATTCGCTGAGCTTATTTTGATTTTAACAGCAATGACTGGCTCTTGCAATGTAACATGTTTTACTAGTTGTCTGAAGTGGATTGCTTTGGCCTATAAATGAAGAAGAATTCATTTAAATCAAACGGTGATTGCATTCAAGGAGACGTTTAGAATGTTTAATAGTATCATTAAACAATTACAAACTCAACCGTAACGACAAATCGATAGTTCCGTTTCACTGAAGTGAGATGCCATATGTTTCATTATCCTTGTTCAGACACGGATCCGGTGGTCTAGTGGTTAGAGCGACGGCCGCAGATGAGAGGTCGCGGTTTCGAACCCCGGCCGAGTCATACCAAAGACTTATAATATGGTACTAACAGCTGCCTCGCATGACGCTCAGCATTAAGAGGTTAGTGTTAGGACTGGTTGGCCTGGTGTCAGGATAATGTAAATGTTTGAGACATCATGCTACATATCTGCAGCATGATGCCTCAGTGCTTGACACCGCTATAAACTGCCACAATGCAGACATCGTAGCGATTTGACTCAATAATTTTTAAAGCTACGTTAAAATCAAAATAACACACACACACATCCTTGTTCAGATTATCCATTCCATTGAAAACAAAACGCCGCAATCATTAAAATCAATTGAAGAATAACTTTATTTAGTCCACAACTAACAGTGATCCTAGAATCTGAACATCGCTCGTCCATTTCCGTAGAGTCAAGGAATTACTTCGGGTGTAGTTGTGGAGTACACCTATTACTTGCGACAGAAAACGCGAATTATGTCCCCTTTTTGGCATTTTCCCCATCCGCCCCCATATTGTGCCATGTAAACAAAATTATTTCAAAATATATTACTTAATAGCGGCGAGTTACATATGACGTTTGGTTGTAAAATAAATGATTGCTTCTGTTAAAAATCTTGGTAAGCGTTATGGTAGACTGAGACTTTCACCATATCAGCTATGGTGGCCAATCCACAGAGTTCTACATGACGTCATGCAAACTGCAAAAGTCAGTACAAAAGTGTATACTTGTTACTTACTTGGATCCACGTAGCTTCCGGTGAATTGTCTCTCGGGATCAACTGTATTCCTGTTGTACTTGCTGGGCATCTCAGCGTCTCCGTAACGTTGATCGAACTTATTTGCCCTATAATTCCTTTCTTGCAAGTCACCCAAAGAATCCCACCTTTTGTTCTTCCATATCTGAAAATTTGTGGTTTTATTTGGAGCCGTAAATGGCGGGTTTGTCCTTTCTAAGTTTGGAGACTGCGACCGAAAAGGTGGCGCTGTCATAGTGGATAATTGGTCGGGTTCCAAGTTTTTTCTTGCTTGAAAATGGCTTCCGTATCCCTCCTCAATTAAAGACGTTTCACCTTCCTCCCCACGCGCACGTTTTCGTCCCACAGAATCCGCAGTCCAGGGATAAGCAAATACCATCTGCTGGGCTGGCTGAATATGATTTTCATGTTCGTGATGGCATTTTATACCGTCGTAAAACATGGACGGGATAGTGATATGACTTGGATCGGGAAAACAGGAGCATACTTGTTTGCCATCTTTTCCTCTTGGGAAAGTATTTTTTTCGACTTGAGATCGGACGGGGTGTTTCTTAGGCGGACGTGGTGCTATAGGGTGAGGATACTCCATAATTCATTAACATTGGCTTGACTTTGCGACGAATTGTATACTCCTTGTCACTTCAGATTGTCAATTTTAATCGGTTGCGCTTTTAGCAAAATCCTTATCTACCCAAGTTGGACGAAAATTGTAGAACATTTCCTGAAACAGATGAAGAAATTTTTTATCGTGTTTAAATAACTAGGTCAATTCTAAGTTGGCTGTGTTTACAAACAGAAGCTTCGCAATAAAATTTTGTTGAAAAGTATATAATAAAAATGCCTTCGTATCAAGAAAGTGGGATATACCTACCTTCCCTTTATTGCTTCCTTCTTTAGTACGGGCCATTACAAACGTAGACGTAAACTATAATCGTGCTTTCGCTTTATTTACATATCAAAATCAAACTGAATACTTGGATAAACAAACGATCTCCTCTTTCAATCTTAACATGTACTACTCCAGTACCTGGATATAAAAAAAATCAAGTGAAAACGCTCTGATTAAGGTAATTAAATATAAGTGTTGCTCGATTAACACGTGGTCTTGTATCATTTGTTTGCTTTTATTCTTTCGAAACATTTTATCAGTATATATTCTCTTGTGCAAATATAGGGTTTTTGGACCCGTGACTGTTAAAGGAAACAAGTCTTCTCGTCAAATTACGTAGAATGTAAATAATCGTACGTTCTCGTGAAGTTACGTAGAGTGTACACAATCTTACTTTTTCGTGACGTTAGGAAGAATGTACATAATCGTACTTATTCTAAAGATATTAGACATATTTTACAAGCCAATAAAGTGACTACTTGTATCTTCGGCTTGCTATTTATCTTGAGGAAGCACAGTGGTTATCCACGTTTCCAATACCAGTGTGGGTGCATCCCTTCCCCCCACCCACCCACACACACGCACTGGAAAACTAATTGCCGTTTCCTTGCTCGCACAGTCAGCAAAGCTGGTGAAAAGATTAAGGCGAAATCACTTAAGAAAAATATTCTTGTGCAAACCACTTCTCTCTCTCTCTCTCTCTCTCTCTCTCTCTCTCTCTCTCTCTCTCTCTCTCTCTCTCTCTCTCTCTCTCTCTCTCTCTCTCTCTCTCTCTCTCCAGTAGGTTAGGTTATTATGTATGTATGTATGTATGTATGTATGTATGTATGTATGTATGTATGTATGTATGTATGTATGTATGTATGTATGTATGTATGTATGTATGTATGTATGTATGTATGTATGTATGTATGTATGTATGTATGTATGTATGCGTTAGAATATGCCATAAATGACTATCCGCTTTCATAAAATTTAATTTTATTCATTTTCAGGTGATATGATGCTTCATCTTGAAATGGAGGAATGGAGTGGCAGGAAAAACTATGCCAATTACGATTATTTCCGTATTGAGGATGAAAGTGATAAATACAGGTTGCACGTGCACGGTTACCATGGCGTCGCGGGAGATTCATTGACGCCACATTGGATGAGTCATGATGGGAAACAGTTCAGCACCATGGATAATGATAACGATGACCGTTACTATGACAACTGTGCTAAAAGTTACCACGGTGCGTGGTGGTTCAACAATTGTTACGAGAGTCACTTGAATGGACGATACTATACCAACGGTTCCCATAATAATTATTTTGTGCGAGACGGCATCCAGTGGAACAGCATTCATCCGCATTCGTCACTTAAATATGTAGAAATGATGATCAAACCGTATGATGCTTCCAAACTACCAAATGAAGTCTGACCAGTCGAAAGTCCTACCAAATGAAGTATGATCAGTCGAAATTTCTAACATATAAAGTGCGACCAGTTGAAGGTCAACGGAGGTTAAATCAGAATACATTACTTTTCATTTTCAAACGTACAAAGACAGTCGTTTAATGATTTGGACCTAAAGAGATATCAGCCAATAGTATGGATAATTCGAATCAAGCGATTGAGGATTTTCTACACTTCGTGTAGATATCTACGTTACTCTAAGTGAGTAAATATGCAAAAATGGCAAAACTTCTATCATTTGCTACTTGTCTGTCTCGGGTATCATTCTTAAACGAACTGGTTCTTGGGTTTAAACTATTCATTGAGTACTCCACAAATTCAACCGATGTATCCAATGTTTTATATGTAGAGAACTGAAATTTACGTTACATTTTATTACAGTCTTGAGTTGTTAACAAAATTCCAAATGAAATCCAGGCCTTTGCATGTGGAAGAAAATGGTATTGTTAGCAAAACAGTTGTGATACTTCGAACTGTTACGAGCTCCTATTTCTGATAGTATAACTAGATAGAAGCTGGAATCTTCACTGCCAACAAAGAAACTTGTATGTCTTGCAAAAAAAAATATGTTCACAATTTTGATAAGAGTACCGTTATCAATTGTAGCTTCATACAGAACATGGTGCTGATGCGCTTGTTATACCAAGCATGTGATAACTGCTAAATATGTTTGTTATGTCATTTTGATGTTTCACAGTAATATTTGCTACTTCTTCAGCACTCTTGTTAGATAACGTCTGACACTCGAATCATGCACATGTATGTGTAACTCTTAAAGATTCGACGGCGTTGTTGCGTGATAGTGCCTATAGATAAATGCATGCGTGTCATTAAATGTCATTTTTATTATTTATTGCATTTTTCATAAATATGATATTATTATATGCAATTTGTTTTTATATTTTATGATCTGTGCATAGATATGAAGGAAAAAAGATTGTGTTGGAATCACCACGGAAGAATTGATCTTTTAAAAGTTATATGTGACGGTGGAATATACCTTCTGCACTCGCTTATAAAGACCATAGGTTACCTTTCATCTGTTACGCAGTAACATATATACGTATTTATTAGTCAAGTTCAATTGTAAACTGCATAGACACAGATCTGTCGACTCATAATGCATCGGCAGAACTGGGTAAGCATATTGTTATGAGTAATCAGCAAATCAAGATCTTTGTTCTTTGCAGTTTGACTCAACTTAAAAGCGAGAACATATGGTAGTAATATTTTTTAAGACGATGTTTTTCTTGTCCAACCCAGATTGAGTTTTAAAGTTTTTGTTGTTTTTTTTAAAGTCAGTAAAAGCTCCACAGAATTTTAAATAAAATATGTTGGGAAAACCTTTTAAAACATTTTTTGGGGTTCTTTAAAATCTAAATTTTGGCCAAGTACATTTTTTGGGTCCAATTTAAATATTGATCCTGACTCCGAGAACGATGAAATTAATTTTACTCATGATGTTTCAAGGTCATCGGACAAAAAATGTCGTTTAGTACGAGTTTCTTATGCAGTAAAGAAAACCAGAATTTTCAAGTAACGACCCCAAGGAATGGATTTTCTACTTTATGAGATGTATATGTTCATTGATATTAATGACGAAAACAAACATGTTTTTATTACACATTATCTCATTAATTTACACGCATGTTCATTACACAAGCTACCATTAATTAAAACGTATATCCATTACAACGGATGCCATTAATCTGAGCAGATGTTGATTTAGTTATAAATATTAGACAGTCTATAGGAGATATTTCGGTTTTTTGTCAATCATGCGACAGATTTTACGACCTTAGTCATGCAAGAAAAGAATTATGTGCGGATAAGACATTATTAAACAATATAAAGTGAATGAATTTAGTTCATTGTATTAGTACATGTGTATGTTCTTCGTTGTATTAGTACATGTGTACGTTTCTTAAGCAAAACACGAAGAGATGCGTTTTGTTGATCATACTTTGAAGCCATTTTGAAGAACAAAAAAACGTGTAACTGAGTATTAGTTATTAGTTACAAAGTCGGATATTCTGTGATTGTTTTGGTGTGTAGATCCATTATTGCTAGGCATGCGAGTCTTATTCTTATTTTAAGGATTTCCTTAGATTATAGACATAAGGAATATTATTTCAATTCTGTGTTTTCTCCAATTATACCCTTCGATTACTGCCACCTGTCGACGTGAGCTAGGAAAACTAGTCAGGTGAATGTACTTAAGCAATTGTGGTTTTATTATTTTTTTCCCTCGTTAAAACATTGCTACTGTAGCTGCCAAAAGTACCCAATGTACTCACTTATAAGACGAGTCAAACTGCAAACAGCAAAGATCCTTATCTGCAGTAATGTAAAGCGCCTGAAGATCAGGGTCTATATTCTTTGTTTTACTGGCTACTCCTAACAATCTGCACAGACCCAGATCTGCCGAGTATTATTTTGACCAGGATCTGCCTGCGCATCATTCGCCAACAGATCTGGGTCTGCGCAGATTACAGTTGATTTCCACGTATAAGCGCTTATAAATGGTATTAAATATTGGGTCTGTTGTAAATTCGGTCTGTTTAATGCAGTTGAAAGTATGAAATACATTAAATTACTTTGTCAATTAGAATCTCGCAAGTAATCTTAACTTTCCTGTCTCTCTTTGCCTTAAGAGTAAGTACACAATGAAAAATCTGAGGCATTCATTGCTCGTGTCATAATCTAACTTAAAGTCCAAAGACATGTATCCTCCTACTTCATTTTTTATATTTGCTAAAGTATTTTATTGATATTTTGTAAGTACGATAGAACTCGGGATAATGCATTTAATCTTCCCACTTCATAAAATTCGGCCTTAATTTGTAATTCAGGTGAAATATAATTAGTTTTCCAGGTGTCAAAGGCACATGCAATTAATTAGATCTTGTAAGTCATTACCGGTGAGGAGAATTCCTTGTTGCGACAAAAATCGGATGGGGTGGGGTCAAATATTTCAAGAGGTCAAGAGAGCAAGAAATGTATCTCATCACTAGTCAAAAAAACAGAAAAGAATAAAATATAGTATTCACTTAGCTCTACTCACCTTCAAACAAATATTCATGTTCTTTCGGTATCGGTAATATTTTCAGAACATTTGAGAAACTTGATCATTTAAATCGTATATTTCACCAAATTACATTAATGTTAATCGTCCAAACATACGTTAAAGTTTTCTCCTCGAAAAGTACTAGATAAATATAAACAAACATATTATCCTATTGTATTTTATTTGCATGTTGTGGTTTTGTTTTGTTGTAGTGTAATATCTCAAACCAATATTAATATATTCGTCCGATGATATTCAGATCTAAAACACAATAACTCACGATAAAAGTACACATTGACCCATGTTTATAACACTTACAGTGAAGTGTCATTGCCTTTAATGTATTCTCCTTTTTCAAAGGAATTCTACAAAGATATACCCTTTTCTCAAAAAAACGTTATACAATTGCAATATCTTGATATTGTTGCCTTTTATCATTTTCATACACGTTCAAAAGATAGAAGGTAGTAATTCAGTTATGTACAAGTAATACTGGTTGTAAAATGTACACATGAAAATTCTATAACCGTGTTTGAAATTTGTGTTGTACAGATTTTCTTTCATGACAATCGATCACGCCCTCAAGAATTTGTGCAATTTTTTTTTTTTTACTGTGTGGTCCCATTTATAGGAATATTGCTGTAATTTCTCATGCCTAATTCAATTATATATGTATATTCGTCCATGTGGAGTATCAATTTTGTTTTTGTCACTGGTATTGCATATGGCGATTTACTGCGAACCAGCGGTCAGCAAGGTACAGAGACGTTGACAGTTGAGCTAGACCCACTGGCTCAGAGTAGAACCGATATAGTCTGGGTGTAGTGCTGAGGGAAAGCGTGAAAACGTGTTTCCTTACTTTCTGCGCGTTCCCTCTCTTCTTTATTAGTACTGTACCACTATATAATCCTTTATACAACATAATAAAAGCAATTACTATATTTTATTTTTATGATTTTTAAATAATTCAGAATGACGCAATTTTCACTTTTCTAAATCTACAAATACGCGAAACGAAAATGTTCTTTAAAGAATCAGTCGCATGTAAATCTCCAGCGACAAAAGCGTCTGTAAGCCGGGGGAACAACTGTCATTCGCTTGCCAGTATTGTGATATGATTGTGACAGGCATTGCTTGGTTGTAGTAAATCGCCGTTCGCTGTAAAGATATTGAATATTTTCTAGTATTAAATTAATTATGCTTACAAGTCAGGAATAGTTGTCCTGAGTTTTGTCATGGCTTTTAAGGAGAAGCCTTTCTACAGTGTCTCAGGTTGTATATATAGATAGATATAAGCTTCAAATTTTTGTACATCTGTATAAAGTTATTGTATATTTATAATTAATTGATTTATAGATTAGAGTCAGTTATTATATTTTGATAATTTCATAGTATTGAGTACAGTATATCTTATTCATGCTCAGATATGTGTAGGATGATCAAATTCACCGTGTAAGACTTCTGATTTACCGTGTGTCAAAAATTGAGATTTTTTTGCGTCGTTTAAACCAAAAGTAGCTCCGTTTTCCTCTGCTATTTCCTTTTCCTAAATATTACACATTAAGGGTAAATTCAAGAATTTCTAACTTCATACAAATTTATCCATCAAATAATTTATTCATCATAATAAGGTATAGCAATTTGATCTCTAAGTATTCGAAGAATATGTGATGTCACCTTTACGTGATTTCTCACTTTGCGCCTTTTTCAATAATTTAGATTACTATTGTCAATTCAAAATGAACAATCATTTATTCTGAATTTTCAATGCTAATAGAAATGAACATATTTTGTGCAAAAAAACTCAACGCGCATCGATCAACGGTGCTAAGAACAAATAGCTGTGTCACTGGTGCTTTTATTGTTTTTTAGCCTTTGTCAAGGTAGAACGCTCAGTGGAATAGACGTTCTGAGAATATCATCTTTCTTTAACCTATAAATTTGTGTATGTCTCTACAACCAAATAGCAAAATGGCTGATATATATATATATATATATATATATATATATATATATATATATATATATATATATATATATATATATATATATATATATATATATACAATTTTAAATTAAAAATCCAAGTATTGTTATGTTAATAACATAATTATATCTGATTTAAAATAATGACTCTAAGCTAACAGTAATAACTTTCTTGCAATTTTATTGGATTGATAATTAAATTTTAATTCTAAATTTTAGCCATGAATGAGGGGAAAAGATTGGACATCAAATTCTATGAAATATATACCGTTTGTATTAGTCCATAAGTAGTCATTGAAGACTCCTTCTGGCGAATATGATACCACTTGTTTATGAAAGTTTTGTTTTGCCCTATTTTAAGAAACGATAACACTACTTCATATTTTTACATTTTTGTATCGAAAAATTATATTTTATCTGTTGCTTAAGATGAATTTATGCTGACAACAGAAATAAAGCAAATCTAATTAGAAGATGGCTTCTCTTTTCTTTTGATGCTCTAATCACGAATATCGTAGTAGGAAATGTTCGAATTAGGCAGTGGAAGACAACAAAGTGGAAGACAACAAAGTGGAAGACAACAAAGCGGAAGACAACAAAATACTCGAAAGATATTTGCTAATAAATTCTACTTGGGAGAAATGCAAAATACTCAATCTATCCATCTAAAGACGGGGTTACGGATGTCTATTGGACTGTACGAGTGTCTATTGGACTGTACTAGTGTATGTTGGACTGTACGGTGTCTATTGGACCGTACGAGTGTCAATTGGATTTTATGAGTGTCTATTGGATTTTACGGGTGTCTATTGTACTTAAAAAAGGACAAAATTCATTTGTGTCATCTTAAACCGTAGCCTAAAATATTTGATATAAATCGTATAAAGGTCCAGACAGTGCAATAGCTTTACAACAAACTTCACCAAGTTCCAGGTTTTTGTTTTTACTTCTGTTTAGGCATCATTGGATTGCAAACTACAGACAAGGTTTACTTATAGCCAAAATTGAAGGGGTTTGGTTTAGTACAAAACTACGCACTTCAGAAAATGAAGATTTGACACCGGAAGTGCTCGGCAATTTTCCATCTTTGCAAAAATACATGTTTACACAGGTTTTTGAAAGATTTGTGCTTAGTTTAAAATTGCTTCCAAGAGATTATCAGACTAATTTCAGTTAGTCATGAAAATTAACAAAGTAATGGGGATTAGAGTTTGGAACTAATTTATTGCGTAGGGATACTATGCAAACATAGATAGTAAATCGCTAGATAGCACAGCGACTATGACGCAGAGAGCATTACACATACTTCTCTGCCGCTCCGGAATCGATAAGGTGGACCTGACGAAACTGGTACAGATGTGTTCCGATTGGCAGTTGGTATTGACAAGAAAATGCCCGGTTTCATCCACCTCGACTACATACGTACTCAAACATCTCAGCTTGTGCCGACCTTTACAATCGATGCACGCTAAATAAAATTATAAACAGTCATGAGCGCGTATGGCTACCCTTACAGCAGATGAATACAGTTGTAAATATAATATTTGACTAAAACCTTATAGGTTATCATACGTACAAATTAACAAATTTCTGGCTGATTACTAACATTCGACATGTACAGCCTCTTTCTGCTACGAAGATCAAACTGCTCCCCACATTAAGCCATAAAGAACATCACCGTCGAGCTATTCGAGACGGTAATTAACGGTGAGAAGTGTATTTAAACTTGACCCATGGTTCATTTATAGTTAAATGGCGGATTTGGTTATTGTGCCCGGCCCACAACCACAATGTTGCGGGTTCGAATTCTATCATAGGGCTCTTGTCTTTAATTGTTTCGGCACTTAAATAACATACATGTAGTGATATCTATCTATCTATCTATCTATCTATCTATCTATCTATCTATCTATCTATCTATCTATCTATCTATCTGTCTGTCTGTCTGTCTGTCTGTCTAGCTAGCTAGCCCATTTCTACTAGTTTCTACCCTGCAGTAAATATGTGTTAGGGTCTAATAATCGTTCCGAACACGACGCAGAATCTGTTCTCTTTTAATACTAGGCTCTAGTATTTAAATGTGATGACGTCATTAACCGTTATTTGTACTATCAGAACTTTAACTACATACTTCTGTTCTAGAAATTTATACAAAATTTTTAAATGATGTAATCTGAAATAATAAAAAAGCAAGTTAAATATTTTATCTTGTAAAATTAGTTGCATGACCTTATTTACCCCATGGTAGAAATGGGCTACTTCCAGTAATGATCGCGCGTTTCATAGTTTGTGACCGTAATGGTGAAAATAAAGGTTAATTCACCGGAGTGGATTCTTGCGATGGTCGTCCGAGAGTGATGCATTGGTCCGTTACTATGTTTTATGAATGGATATGTGTAGTTTTTCAGTCTTCGTGCGATTCTAAAGCCATACAAGACGAGTAAGAAAAAGTCAAATCGCGCGGAAGGTTGTGGTCACGCTTGCATTCCTAATGTCAATTTATAATACCGTTAAGGTGATTTCATGTCAGAAATTTCGTCGTGCTTTATTGATAAAACTGCAGATCCTGTGGTTTTATGTACAAAACTTTGTTGAACTCGTACATCAATTTAACTTTGAAACAGCTAGCATAGAATATAATAAGAGATTTTTAACAATGTGCTTTACATTTATTTCTAAACGCTCGATTTCAAATAGTAAATAGCTGGTCATATTGACTGTTACTTGATACACTTTGATGTGTACCTGATATAAGATATTAATACTATTTTCTGTCCGGTATGAAATATGCTTTAGCAGTATATTTACATGTACCTAAAGACGCAAGACTGCAAAAGTAAATAGTCATATTCGTTATTCTTCTATCACATAATACACCTTAATCAACTCGTCCGTAGATAATAAATAAGTTCTGTGATTGATGGGCTGGAAATCTATCGTCAGATCAGATGAATAAGTTAAATGTAAAAGGCAATTTATTATTTGGCTTTTCTGGGTCATCTACTTTCTGAAGAGACGCTTTATAAATGTGCATAATCCCGGATTGATATTAAGCTAAGCAAGCTATTGCGCGCATCTGAATCATATGTGAAAATCGAATTACTGTAATATATATAGTTTTAGTCAAATATTATATTTACATATTCATATATATATATATATATATATATATATATATATATATATATATATATATATATATATATATATATATATATATATATATATATATATATATATATAATCAAAATCAAAAGTATGAGTAATATGAGGGTTTTTAATTAAATTTTTCAGATATATCTCTGAAAAATATGTTTCATTACGTAGTTATAGGTTATTGCATATATATGGGAAAATACGAACGCGTTTTTTCCCAGATAAATAATGTTTCACCTTAGGAGTGAAATATTCATCCGAGAAAACGAGTTCATCTATTTTCCCATACATATTCAGTAACATTTTATTTTATACTCATTTTCTAATTCTACATAAGGCCTAATTATAACATGCACTACAAGAAACGAAGTAATCAAATTTTTGCTGTATTCGAAAAAAACTACACAACCATAGATTCATCAATACACATTAATAACATTAATGAACTCATAGAACTGTCCAGCGTCCTTTGAACCTAGTCGCGCTCTTGACATCAGATTGAAAAAGAAGTGTCGTTTTGATTTGCTAAAAATTGGAATTAAGTGTCATATTGTGAATGAATGCGCATTTTATTGAATTGATATGGAGGGTTGGTGTTGTCGATTCTACTCAATTCCACTGATTGTGGACTGGATTTATTGGCTGCGTTAATTCCACACAAAGTATACGTATCTGTGATTTGAGCAGGGAAAGACGATTTGTGACTCAGCTGCATGTATGTTTCTGTTCTGTCACTGAATGTTGGGAATCATAATGTTGGGAATCAATCGTAATCATCAAAAGGACGCTATAAAATATCGCGTTCATTTCATTTTCAGTGCAGTAAGGATACTTTTGTTGCAGTTGAATATGTATTAGAAATTACAGTACAACTTTTCAGTGTGTAATTAAGCTTTAGGACCCATGACATAGACCATGTAATTAGGGTTTGCAGAAATAAGGAAAGTACAATTAAAGGAAATTCAAGATAAAAAAAACTAAGTGTACCATTCTTATTACTAGCTAAAAAAAAATACATATTTTATGCCTAGTCACTTGCATGCTCTTTGAAATAACACCAGCCTTGTTATCACGTGTTGGGCGTCCATTGCTAACCTAAATCCGCAACATTGCAACAACAAAGTTAAAAGCAGCTGGTGTGTGACAGTCAATTTGGACAGCGGAAATAAAGTTTTTCGTTGTCTAGGCTTATTGGTTCTGAGGCCGTTACGTTTCTTCCAGATTTGTCAGTAGCATTTTGTTCCCTGCGAATTTAGTAGTTTGACTTATAAAAAGGTTCGTCTATGATTGATATGCAATAGCCCGTGCCCTCAGTATGTTTTTCTATTTTTTGTTTATATACCCCAGAAAGCTCTGGTCATAGTTTGAACCATTCCATTTCTCCTAAATAATAATTTAAGTGATCAGAATGATATTTTCCATACTGCGTCTCTCACAGTAGTTGTGGACGTTGCGAATTCACATACATCTGTGAAAGTTTAGTTTGTGACCCAGTAAACTCGTCCACATTGTTAACTGTATCATCTCTACTTTCATATAGACGAAACAGATGCTTTAGATCATTCACAAACAAATAAAATAACCTAAATTCAAAAGCGTCTACTACGTGAGTGTACATGGTTTGCTTACAAAGTAGTTCCTAATACACTATCCTATTTTAGGCACACTTGTCCTACACGTGCGTTCAATATCAAGGTGATCAGTATCGTAAAATACTGCACAAATCAATGTAAAATTAACGGAGACAAACATGAGAATATAATAATATATATCAACAGACATCTAACACATGAAAAGGAACTAAAAGAAACAATATAAAATAGGCGAAGTTTTGTTTCCATATGACATAAAGGATAACCTTAATCGTTTCACACCGCGTTAGATTTATGTCATCTTACGCACATACCATCAAGGCGATGCTATGTGCATTAAAATCTCGAACTGGATTCCCTATGTTATCGAAACTAATAAACTTACCCAGCAATTATGGATTCATTTTAACGTGAATAAATATACTCAGATTAATAAAGAAAATCCCCAGTAACTTCAAGCACATCTTGTAATCTTCGCAAATAGGAGATGTACAAATAACTTCACAAAATATTCAAAGACCCAAAAGTAATGTATAACTTAGGCAATTCACGTAACCTGGCATCAGTAAAATCACACAGCCGTTTACCGTAAATTGCATGACTTCATTCAAACTCCAGCAGCACACGTTTCTTTAAGTTTGAAGTGCTCTCTCTCTCTCTCTCTCTCTCTCTCTCTCTCTCTCTCTCTCTCTCTCTCTCTCTCTCTCTCTCTCTCTCTCTCTCTCTCTCTCTCTCTCTCTCTCTCTCTCTCTCTCTCTTGGACCAAATGGTTAATTTCTCTTTGTTCAGTTTTTAATGTTACGCATCTGTACCTTTATATTGAAAAATGGTGATATTATTATATTAATTTTATGGAACTTTACTTATCTTTCTTATACAAAAATGTCCCATTTTGCTCAACTTAATTACGACCATAATTTATAGGGAAACAAATTTATATGAAAGCTTGATGAGTATTACGCTTTTTTTCTACTCCTCAACGCGTTTTAAGGAACTTTCCTTCCAATAATTTTTTTTAAAGGAACTCTGTTACTCTTGTTGTTCAGTAATCTTAAGCGCTGGACTTACAAATCGCTGCCATCTCATCTCTATCTGCGTAGGTTCTAGTCTAGGGCTCGGGTAATGAAGGTATATGAGAAACGCTGTCTTTAGCTTCCAGTGGGTAGGTCGGTGACTTTCATCTGGTTTTTTTTTTTCGGGTTATCCTCTACTTCCCTCCATAGCGTATCATGCAAACATTAAGAACTCATTTTTTTGCAGATTTTAATTTGTTGTTATTGTTGTTGTTAATAGTTTAGTATTGTAAAATCATTCATTGCCAAAGAAGAGATTCTCCAGTGGGGAACATAAAGGGTTCGCTAATCTAGGCGTTTTAGGTTACATAACAAATAGTCACAGGTTCTGAACTACTTAAAAGCAGTGATTTCCTTTGTATTTTAAAAATTACTTGTAACGATTTATTTTATTGTATTAAAAATCAGCCTGCGACTCATATGTTTATGGTGGCAGTGAAACAGCTGTAATAATTGAAATGGCATAAGTTGAATAAGTATAAGTTGGAGATGAAGAAAACAACTCGCGGTATTTTCACTCAAAGTAACGAGAAAGGCACGAGCTATAATCTTTTATTTCTGGTGATCTCCGTACCTTGATCCTTTAAAACCTACAGACTCAAGTCTAATAACCCTAAACCCATAGAAAATACCAAGATAAGAATTATCAGTGTGAACATCATATACTCTAGGAACGCTTTCTTGCGTTGTGATTGAGCTTCCGGGTCAGTTTCTGCAAACTTCTGAGATCCCACTAAAATCCTGAATGCAGCTGCATGAAAAAAAAAATATCAGTTCATTTGCGTGAACAATGTTTGCCACGAGGATGTTATCTCCACCTAAGGACTTACTCCCCTAGCTATTAGTTTTACGTTTCACGTTATTGAAATCTCTGGACTACAAACTAAAAATGTATTTCTTTGACCTGGCGAATCAACGCATTGGGCAAAATACTTCTAAATAATACATGACCACTTACATTCTTAAAATTAAAAGGTACTAATAC
Source organism: Potamilus streckersoni (assembly GCA_016746295.1). Taxonomy (NCBI): domain Eukaryota; kingdom Metazoa; phylum Mollusca; class Bivalvia; order Unionida; family Unionidae; genus Potamilus; species Potamilus streckersoni. The sequence continues at coordinate 1,046,241 of JAEAOA010000290.1, forward strand.
TATGTGTGCATAACTATTTATATTTCTACTTCATGTGACCAAAGAGAGCTGCACCTAGTCATTACGAGCCAATTACAAATATTCAAAACTACATTGATATTCTCCCAGCTTTTTCATGGCGGCAATCAAAAAGTCTTAATATACAGATGAAAATTGTGTAAGGTTTAAAATCGAAATTCATGATTAATAGCACACATATGTTAATATTGTATTTTATTTTATATAAATGTGATCAAGATTTTTAAATGTTCATTCTTCTTTGAATTGTATTGTTCTAAAGGTATTATATTTTTATTTTTGGAAGAACAAATAGCTCAATACCTGATTGTGCAGTGGGAAGAGAGCAAGTGTGCAGGCAAAAGGTTGCTGACACAAAGAGGTTATAAGAGAGAGAGAGAGAGAGAGAGAGAGAGAGAGAGAGAGAGAGAGAGAGAGAGAGAGAGAGAGAGAGAGAGAGAGATATGCGTGAACGCTGACCAATCACCAACAATAATTTGGAAAAGACCGGAAGTGACATGCCGGCAATTTGAGTTCGTTACTCGATTATATATGTTCTATCAGATCTAACATAACGGTTAATTGAATTTAGCATAAATTTTGCAACTATTTCTAGAGAAAGAAAATCATTCACATGTCATGTTCAGTTTCATTTGGTTTATGTAGTTGATTAAATTACTATATTTAAAATACAGGGTTCGTGTTATTATATTCTATATCTCTGCCCAGATCACTTTTATTCCATCCATTAATTTCATATTTTATTTATTTTAATCTATCCATTAATTTGATATTTTATTTTGTTGTTTATCCGATCAAGGCAATAACACCGTGGTCGATCACCTCCTAGATAACGATAACTAAAACCGACCAGGAGTGGGGGAGATCTTTACCACCTCCTGACAACAAGATCACGTGAACGCTGTACATCCAGCACATAACTAAAAGAACATGTCTGGCGTTTTATGAAAGTATGAAAAGAAGATTCCTTATTCGACACCATGTATATGTAAAATGAACTACAAGATAGGAGTACCATCATATCATCACGCTAGACCAACAAGTAGGTCTCTGCTTTTTTTTCTTCTGACAGCAGCTGTCAGAAAAATAAGCAGAGACCTTTTGTTGGTTGGTCATTACACATACATTTTAAAATGAGTAATCGGGGTATTTAATACTTTGGATATCGTGATGGTCCTCTGTCAAACGTTTCTTGTGTTCATTTTCCACGGAAAACAACATTGGTGATAACAGAAGATGAAAATTCATAACATGATCGTTGCTGAGAGAGAGAGAGAGAGAGAGAGAGAGAGAGAGAGAGAGAGAGAGAGAGAGAGAGAGAGAGAGAGAGAGAGAGAGAGAGAGAGAGAGAGAGAGAGATTGTCAACAGCATTTTTGTGATTTAGCAGATCTGAATTATCACCAAAGATATCCATTTTCAACTCTTTACCAAAAATTCCTCTTGATGAATTTGCATTTCATATTCTGAAATCGGGGCCCCGAGTGGCCGAGTGGTCTAAAGCGCTGTCCGTTACGGATCACTGCCATCTCACCTCTGTCTGCGTGTGTTCGAGTCTAGGATTCGGCGAATGTGGATAGGTGAGAAAGCTTGCCAGTAGCTTCTCGTGGGTCGGTGGTCCTTCCGGTGATTTCCCGGTTTCTTCCTCCACCATTATTAATGGCCTCCATGTATAACCTATCGTGTGCTAAAAAATGGCGTTAAACCCATCAACCAACCTAATCTGAAATCTCCATGATTACTATAAACCGTTGTCAAATTGTACAAAATGCTACTTGGGGTATATATCGGGCAAACTGCCTATTCCTCATTATGCATATTGCTAGAGTGAATCACAAGTTTGGTCATCTTTTGAACTTATTCTACTTGCTTCATAAATTTCTATTTAATACATTAATATTTTTGCTCGTACATATTTGTTTTCCTTCTACAGAGACATCTCATCTAATTACAAAATAACCTTCAAGGTTACATGTATTCCATTTGGTCGTAACATTTTGTTTGTTCCTTTGTGCGGAAAATATATAAATAACATTTAGTTAAGACTGGATTGCATTGTTAAGAAGCCATTTATTACATATGTACATTGATTACTTTTCTTTGTAGATATATAAATGATGAATAGTAGAATGTTTCATTAGATATTCCAAAAGTTTTCCCTCCTAGTCCTTTCTAATGGCCATTCCTAGTTTAGCATTTATATTGCGCTTAACACGTTCTAAATCATAAGTGAACGACAGCAGTGAAAAACATTGATATTTGAAATATGGCTTTTAAAGTAGAACATGTAAGTTTTATGGCTTAGGAACATTTAATGGTGATCTCTTACATCAACTGATTTTTTTTTTGTTAACTAATATCGGATATTAATCGAAGCACGATGTTTTGGTGCTGTCGTTTTGGCGCAACCGTTTTAGCGCCGCTTATTAACATGAACGTATTTCTCAATATAAATAGTACATTGTTTGCAACAAAAACAATTAGTTTTAAAGATTCCTAAAAAACCGTAGTTAAAAAAGTATTCAAGAAATGTTCAAAGCATTTTTCAATAAATGTAGTACATAGCATTTGGCAATAAAAACTTTGTTATTTTAATGCAGAAAAGACTTTGTTATTTTAATGCATTTAAACCTATAAATAAGTTAATTTATCAAAGTATTTAAAATTTGATCAATGCATAGGCCTACTCTTCAATTCCATAAATGTGCTACCTTTTGGTAATTTGTCCAGTCCATCAGTCCATCGAAAAGTTATGCGCTATTCCTCGATGGTACTCGATGATGTTTCGTTCTCTGTCTGATGACCGGCGCCAAATCGGCCGGTTCTAAAACGGCTCTACGCTAAAACGGTCGCACCAAAACGGTGGCGCCAAAAAGTCACGTACCCGATATTAAATGCTTCGTACTTGCTCCTGGCAATTTATAGAAATGCATTTAGTTGTATTTACTTTATGATACACATTTACAAAAGCAAATCTTTTCATGTCATTTAGTTAAAGGAAATTGTATCCACCTTAAGGTGAATTTTTGTGTACATAATAAATGCATTATTAATGGCAAACAATCAGACACATATATATCCGATTATCAGTTACAGTAATGTCGATTGATAAGGAATAAACACACACGCACGCACACACATGCACACACAGACACACACAACACTGGTAGAGAGAACCCGGCCTGTAGAAAAGTATTATATTAAAATTTGGATATTAGTAATAAGGTACAAAAAAATGTTTACACTTTTATATATGATACTCGACAATAAGAAAATTTTTTTAAAGACAAATTATTTTTGATACCAGTAGCACCGATAATATACAGATGATTTGTTAAAGTGGAAACATATTGTTTAGTTCTTGAAATATAAAACGTTAGACAAATGCAAAACACATTTAATCAACTTTGAGACTGATAAAAGGCTTTTTAAAAAATCTCATTAAATATTACAAAGTGATAAAATTCTACATTAGAAACAAGGAAAGCCATGCAATCTGGGTTGACGTCACTTTATTTAAAACTTAAAAGAGGAAACCCATGCCTATTTAGGCTGACGGCATATATAAATGAGAAAAGCCATGCCGATCTAGATTGTCATTTCAGGTACAGATATAAATGAGTATAACCATGGAGATCTGGTTTGACGTCACTTTAAGTACAGATATAAACTAGGAAAGCCAGGCCGATCTAGGTGGATATCACTTTAGGTATAGACATAAACGAGGAAAGACATGCCGATCACTTTAGGAAAGATGAAACGAAACGATAAACAGCGATTTGTGCAATAGACCTAAAAGCAATTAATTTGTGTTATCGACAATATCAGTGTTAATGTTTGTTTACTTTTTATATAAAATACATTAAACATTGGTACCTAAGTTGTGATTAAACGAAAACTGAGAAACCCCTCACGAAATCGTGTAACCAACTCTCAAAAAGGAACGAGTGGTATATTCCGTGCTTTTGCAATATCATTCAATCACTAAAAATCTTCAGCTGCGTTTTCAATCTCGGTAATGCACTCGCATAAATAAGTGGATTATGTTAAAAGCTCATCACATCGCAAATTTCATCCATTCATAACGTCCGATATAAATTCTGAATCAAACGTATGAAATAGTTTCATGTTAGAAAGTTTTTACATCTGAAAAATCATGTGACGTCATCCACATGGATGAAACCAGCCGAGAATTGCAGATTAAAGGTTAGGACATTTTTCAGATAGAAGTTCATTCACTAATTGAATTCGTACTATAATGTACAACATGTACATACTGTACCTACATACATACTATACATACTGTACAACATGTACATCTCATGAAGACAAGTGAATATTGTCGTAGTTTGTATCTATACTTGAACGAGACTACAAAGCGCGATACAGTGGAAATAAGTTGCCCTGGATAGAGACAGCACAACAGCTATCTGGCTGATCAGGAAAGGATTCGAACGCACTACCTTTGGCAAGACGTATATGTACTCATTCAAAGCTCGAGAACATTTTATAACAATTTTTTTAAGGTCCAATTAGCTAACTAAGGTGATTTATTTTTAGCATAATGTGCATTGTCTCTTAACCCTTGGACATGACACATGTTTTAGCTGGCACGATTGCCACGCTCAGACATCCTATAACGTCACACTAGGTCATGTGAAATGATAAATACATGATTTTCTTGTCCTTTGAAGACTGTTCTCCAACGGCATGTTTAGGTTGATCGACTAAGCACTATACTCAGTTGACAACACCATCAGACAGCAGTTACAAAGTGAGAAGACAATATAAGACTCATCCAATCTTAATTCGAGAACTTATCATGTGATGCACTACTTCAATTTCAACTTGACTACGACAATTATGATTTTCAGGTGAGCACTATTGCCCACTTTATACCTATGCGTGTGCTTCAGTATGAATCTCACATTTTGTTAAAAAATAATTGGTCTATTTCGTACAAGAATATTTATCGTGTATATATATATATATATATATATATATATATATATATATATATATATATATATATATATATATATATATATATATATATATATATATATATATATATATATATACACTCACCCATACATATTATTGTTTGTATTAAACTATATATATATATATATATATATATATATATATATATATATATATATATATATATACACTCACACATACAGATTATTGTTTGTATTAAACTATATATATATATATATATATATATATATATATATATATATATATATATATATATATATATTCATGCTTCACTAAATATAATTTCATTATTTATCGTTAACGCCCAATTTTGTTCATACACTCCTCACCCACCCACTTCCTATAAATTTCTCTGTACTAAACCACTTGGGTGTATATTTGTTTACCTTTGGCCTCTTGTGTGCTTCACAAAAAAATGTATGTCGACGATTTTATGATTGATTCGATTTCATAAGCTTTCAAAATACAAATTTGTACTTACCTGTTTAATGTAGATAAGAATTTAAAGTCCTCTAGAAACCAGCCATGGTTCGAAGTTTATAACTCCACTGTTCTACATAAGTGTGTACGAGTTTTATGCTGTTAACACCCCTTCACCTAATCATTTCAGGACATTTTCAAGCATATAACACGTCTTTTCAGACCACTTTTATTTGTCATTCTCTTTTGTCAATACCTAGCTTTAGTGAGCATTGGCTTGTGTCGGAAAAAGAGTCACTCGTTAGAATTCCGAAACAGGAAGGCGTTTTAATTGAGACCAATACCGTACCTACGCAAACAGATATCATATATATATATATATATATATATATATATATATATATATATATATATATATATATATATATATATATATATATATAATTGGCGAGTACACACCTTAAATGTAAGTTACAAAGTGTTTTGAAATAGTTAATTTTATTCATATCTGCATGAGTGCTGAAATAATTTATCCATTAGATTCTTTTCACACTTACGCATAAAATTATTAACACCTTTTTCCCCAGAGATTCAATTTTACAGAAATATATGCAATTTTCACTAGATGTAAATGCACACCACACTGTCCTTTATTATAAAACGAGTCGTTGTTATGCAATTTGTTTTCTTCATTTTCATTTTATATTATATTCTTTTAATTCAGTTATTTTTACGTAGTTGACTTTCTTCTGGATTCTCATAATACATGTACAGAAACTTGGAATGGCACAAGTATTATTGACGTGGAATCGGACGATCTTGAATTCGAACTTCGTTTTTACTATTATCTCTTAATCAGTTAAACTATACATTCATTTGCTCAGTTGTAAAAAGTTGTCGTGGGGTTCCGTCCAGGGATCGTCTTAAACTGTCAGTCCCGTTCGGGGATTGGTTTATGCCGTCGGTCCATCCAGGTTTTGTATTTTACTGTCGGTCTATCCCAGGAATCGTCTTATAATGTCGATGTTCAGGGATTGTCTTTATACTGTCGGTATAATTCATGGATTGTCTTATATTATCGGTCCCATCTAGGGATCAGTGCCATCAAGGGATCAGTCCCGTCCAAAGATTGTCTTATATTGTCGGTCCCTTGTAGGGATTGGCTTATACTGTCAGTCCCACCCAGGGATTAGCTTATACTGTCGGTTCGTCCAGGGATTGTCTTATATTGTCAGTCACACCCAGGGATTGGCTTATACTGTCGGTCCCGTCCAGGGATTTGCTTTTACTGTCGGTCCCGTCCAGGGACTGTTTTATACTTTCGGTCCCGTTCAGTGATTGGTTTATACTGTGGGTTACTAAAGAGAAGACAAACTCATTAGAGTTACTTTGCTAGCCAAGGTTCCAATATTTTAACCTTATCTACACCATAGCGGATCGAGCAGATATGTATGTGCTTCGGGTCTGTGAATGTCATTAGATACGGTTAAAAGCCATCGCATCAGAATCAAAACTAAGTTGTTCAGATTTAACACTGTTTCTACATCATCGAGACGGGAGAGCACTTGAATGGACATACAAATACGCAATTTGCCAGTGCCGTTCGTGTTTGTACAAATACACTTTTCCTCAAATATACCTGCAATGACTTCTCTCTGGTGCGTAGTTAAACTTTCGATGCTAAACTTACAAAGTATCCTTTTTAAGTCAACTGCTTCCACCATTTTCATCCAAAAATTAAGTTAACTGGAAGCTTGTTAAGACACGAGCATGTTTTAGGAAACTATTTTTTCCCCAAAATAAAACGCATTTGTTCATTAAAGAAATGTGTATGTTCCATTCAAGTAGAGTCGCAGATCTTCATATACTGTCCTCCTACGGTAAATCTGTATAACGTTTATTCCTGTGTGTGTGTGTGTGTGTGTGTGTGTGTGTGTGTGTGTGTGTGTGTGTGTTTCGTGACACGAACTAAAACCTAAATATTAATACTAGTATTTGATTAGGCTCACACTGTCGTAGTACAAAGTCATAAAACGTAAAATTTGATTTGTTAAGTGAAATATTTTGCTTTAAGTCGTGTAATAATCCTAAAAATATATTTTATTTGTGGTTATCTAAAACCATCGTCGTTATCTAAACTATCGTCGTTATCTAAAACCATCCTGAATAAACATGTAACTGACTCTAAGTCATTAGGATGAATTTGATAATTATGTTCATTGATTAAACTTTCGAGTGTTGATATTGCCCTGTTGTTATTAATATTCAGTAAGCGTTAGAGTGTTGTATCTCCTATCCACAATGCCGTTATTATCAACACCTCTTACTGAATAAGTCTGAATTATTACTATTTATCCAGGTATTTGAAGATAAATCAAAATGCATGTCGACCGTACGGAAGCTATGGTACAGTTTTCTTTGTGAAGCAATATTATTTACTTGTGGATTTGATTACTCGAATACTCGTTCATAAATAAAGTTAAATGTATATAGCAAATATTCATGGAGACCATCTAGTAGTGGTAATTATAAGCAGGTGTTCTTTATATACAGGTAAATGTGTACCGATTTACGTTTAGATAGAAATCGAACCACGAGACAGGGCCTTTTGCAGAGGCGATCTTTAAATGCAAGAAGTCGCAATTACAAGGTTGAGTATAGATTTCATAAGTAAATTCTAGCTATATATCAAACGACCAAAAACTATCTTAAGAGGATATCAAGAAATGGTAATGTTTGGCCATCAATTGATATTCCAAATAATGCATCAAAATTGTTATAAAGAGTAACAGAAAAGACATTGATAAGGATAATTTTATCTCACTGCCGACGACGTGCAGTTATTGACAAACACCATTCAGTTGAATTATGCATTAAAATTGATTCATTACGTGAAAATTTGGACCCAGATGTAAACAGAGATGTTAAGAATAAATCACATCGATTCCGCAAAAATAATAGGTATTGGCTCTTCCGGAGTAAAATGATCAACGCGGAGTAGATTCTGTCACAGTATAGTTCCCTTAAAAGTCAGACGTATTTACGTCATGACTAATGAATCAAAGACACACAGACTGCTTCAAACCTATTTAGGGTTTTATGTGGCAAGCCCACTCTTGTTTCCTGAATATGTTGTAAATTAGAGTTCGAAACATTCTTGTGAAATAAAATGTATTTTCAAAGTTCACTTAGTAAACAGAACACAAATTATATGTCTACGAGTATATGTACGGAATTTCCCGAAGTCCTCCCATCTACAATCAGATGCCAATCGACGTTCGCTTTTTTTAAGATTCGTATCGACTGTCATTCCATCTCGAGCCATTTATGAATCATTATTTAAATGAACCTGATGAACTTCTATAACGCAGATACAACGTGATTCACAGAAAGCTAAATATACAAGCGATATACGATATACGTTACACCAATCCCATTGCTTCATTATCACAAGGAAAATGTTCTATTATAAAGGAGTAAATTATTCTGTTTTTATAAAAGGAAAACTACTTAGTTGAGGAACTTGTAAGTTGATCTGAAATTCTTTCACATATTCTAATATATATATATATATATATATATATATATATATATATATATATATATATATATATATATATATATATATATATATATATATATATATATATATATATATATATATATATATATAGTTTAATACAAACAATACTATCACGGAGTTTCGAACCTAGGTCCGAAAGTAAATGGCACCCATCCCCTTGCCTACACGCACCATCCCATTTACCGTCATGACTAAGCACCTGACAACATGATATGAAACTTGGCTAACAGTGAAAGTTTTTAGACAATTTTCTTATGAGGAAGCGTAAGCTTTGGCGGTTTGTTGATTCAAATTAAGATGACTTGTGATTGAAACAAATATAAGCTTTGAAAGGATTTTAAAATTAAAATAAACTTATGTGTCCTTGGTTTACGAGTTATATATATATATATATATATATATATATATATATATATATATATATATATATATATATATATATATATATATATATATATATATATATATATATATATATATATATATATATATATTCTTAGGCAGGTGTGGACGCCAAAACTATCAAGTTCTTCAGTACGAAACTAGGTTTCCCTTTCTTCCACTTTGATGCATCTCAGTTTATTCGTGAATTCGCCTATTCTTATGAGATACTTTGACTGTTTTGTATGAGGCAGGGCGGTTACTTGTACCAGACTGTTTGGCTATTCGTATGAGACAGGTGACTATTCTTACAAGACCGTTTGGCTATTCGTATTAGACATAGTGGTTATTCGTATGAGACAAGGCGGCTAATCGTACGAGACAGGGTGTCTATTCTTCCAATACATTTTGGCTATTCATACCAGACAGGGTAGCTATTCTTGCGAGACATTTTGGCTATTCATACGAGACAGGGTGTCTCTTCTTCCAAGACATTTTGGCTATTCATACCAGACAGGGTAGCTATTCTTGCGAGACATCTATGGATTATATAACATTCAACATATGGATAAAAGTATAAACAGAACAAACTTGATTGCAATGAGACTTCTTCTACAATCATCAACTTTTAAAGTATTGGATCCCTCGAGAGTTTTTGGTCATAGGGAAAGAACAAAAATGTTTCAGATGTTTACATATATATTAATTACAAGTTTTTGAAAAGAGATTGTTAAACAGACCAATTTTTGTAAAAGTATGCACTTCTACTGAAATATCAATCGCTAAAACAAATTTATATCGTTTCCTTGTTGTAAATATTGGTCTGGATAATCGATGTAACGTGTCGGTTAAATGTTACAGTTAAAATAAGGTTATCAACGGGTATCTGTTATCAATTCAGAGTTGTATCTACTTTTGTCCCCTCCCCATCACAAAAAGTGTATTTTTTGGCGCTGTGTACGTTTGAAACAAGTTGGTACATATTCGGATCATAGCTAAGCTCTCCGACTAAATTAATATTGCAATGGAGGCCTTTTAAAGTATAACGGTATCAGTTACGTAAGTCCATGTGGGTGCATCCAGAAATAAATAACAGCACTAGCTGTGATTGGTGCATTTTGCAAGCGTTGTACTTTCTGTTATGCTTAAAAAAGTTGATCCTCTTGGCAACATGTGAGATTATGTTAATTCCTATCTAGATCATATTTTGTATTTTTTATGATTTTTTTTAATGTGATACAGATGACTGAAAATGTCTTTTGTGACTCGATAACTCATACCCCTGTCTAGTTCCAGCAGAGTTATCTCTCTTAAATGCAACGGAGTACTTGGTTCTTTCATCGTCAAATTGACAGTCTAACACTGTTTTCTAGAAAAGTGTTAAATTCACGCTAAATTAGGATAGACAATATATTTATTTCTCCAAACATTAGCATTAAGGTCTATGGAAAAACAATTGGTACCGTTATCCGTTAAAGGCGTTTCCATTTTGTAATGGTGAGAAAACTAATCAATGCACGTGTCTGCCTCCCAAATACCCATTTGGAAGTACCTCCCCGTGCAAGAGCAAGCTAAATAAATAAATGAGGAAAAAAAATAAATAAATACGGCTGTAATTTTTCCGCACCGTAAAATCTACCGCCCTAGGCCTGGCTCTTGTCGTCCTGTGCGGAAATATGTCACTGGATGTGTGCATAGTATTTTCATGCCTGGACCAGAAATAATGTGCAAACGATTTTGTTAAATAGGGATATTCTTTATCGCTCCATAAAATGTATATTGCATTTCATTTGATTCAATATTATCTATATAATAAAAGCAAACAGAGATTGAATGGAGAGACATATACATAAAAATAATGTTTGCCAAACAAATTAAAACACATAAACTTCATGTTATGTTGATCTATATCTACGTTATTTTGGTCAATATATATGAACCAAAACGTGACGTGCGGAAGAACATATGAATTTAGTTCACGTGTTCTCCATTTCTTATCTCTACTAAGAAATAATCTCCTGTTTTCAAATCTAATATTTTTACGTTAAGTAAAGATAGTCGCAGGTTCTTTAGGTAATTGTATTTATCTGGACGATTGGAACATTTGTTATTTCCATCAAGGAAAGCAAATTTAATAATCTTAACTAAGATGCTAATTAATTCAATTTTCAGTCGTAAATTTCATTTAATGTGGAAGTGTAAGAAAAGTGGAAGGGCCGACTCCGATGCTATTAAAGGTTTTATCTTCAATGATTAATAAAACTAGTATATATCTACAATATGTTTAACTTTTGAAAACAACATAATGCAAAGCTATTTTTTCCATAATTTTAGTTTATACTTTAAGATAATAATAATTTGCAAAAAAAAATTACTTGGATTTGAATTCAGGACTATGATGTTCCCTGAGAATTATATTGTCGACCCGATTTTTGTCATAATTTTTACTTTAAATTCATGACCTGACCCTGGTATTTTGTTGTCAAAAGTCAGGTGACAGTCTGTATATAAAGGACTGGATGGGCAATTATATATTTATTCCTATCTTAATATCAGTCTCTGAGTCTCTATGATCAGTGATTTTATTTGTGCTCCGATATAATTTGAGAGGAATCGCTTATTTAAATTATTCATTTGAATTACAAAGTGCTGAATTACATTGTTGACTAAAACACCACTTGGGGATTTTGGATTATTTCAAATTAATTTAAATACATTATGTACTATATCATCGTGATATATCAAGACTACTGCTACGTCCGCACATTTAAGACTATTGGTACATCAGTTAATTCAAGAAGTGGACTTCATTCGGAATATTCTATATTTTTCGACTTGAGATTGATCATTTAGGATTATTTGTGGTGTAATTCACAATGCAGTAAGTTCCTTTTATCATTTCACTTTGTATTCCAGGGAAATAAGTTTGTTGAATGTACACAAAATGTATTGGTTTCGTTTCCATCTGCTTCTTAGTATAAGACCACAGAGTCGTAAGTATATAAATTAAATAACATAGATATTTATATGCACAATCCCTGTACATAAGTGAATTAATCATATGTATTTGTCGAAGAAGGGAATGAAACAGAGGCAGTTAAGGTGGTTACAGAATTATTAGTATAATTTGACTATAAGAATCTAAGTACTTTAAACTGTTTGAACTAGACGAAATTTGGTTTAAACGACGTTTAATTTAATTATTTAATTTAATTTAATTTCAACTATAAGAGGTAGTAATTTATAAATACTACTTTTAAACTTTAAATCTCGTAATATTGAATTTAGAAGTCATTCAAACGAGTTTGAAAAGTCGTTAAAAGGATACTTAATTCGTATAAATGACTTTAAAAAAAAATGTCTTTACAAGTTCTAAGCTCGCTAAAACAACGCTTAATTTTTTTACATGTTTACATGTACTTCTATAGTTTTGTTCAAGAAACTCTGACATAAATACTTTCGTTGTGAAGCCAAAAGTCGTACATATCAAAACGTCTTTTAAACACTAGTTCAAGAAAGAAAATTAACTCAAACTCCTAATAGGCATTCGTGGCTTTTCTTTCGAGGGTGCGATAGTCGTGCTTTTTTGCTAAAGTGTCCATTTTAGGGTTAGAGTGCATCTATACCATTATCTCTTTTTAAATGGTATCTTTTATGTCCTACTGCTGCTACTCTCTCTCTCTCTCTCTCTCTCTCTCTCTCTCTCTCTCTCTCTCTCTCTCTCTCTCTCTCTCTCTCTCTCTCTCTCTCTCTCTCTTCGGATGCAGGAGGTCGTGGTTCTAACCCCAGCTGAGTCATACCAAAGACATAAAAATGGTACTAACACCTGCCACTTTTGGCGTTCAGCATTAGGAGGTTAGTGTAAAGGATTTTCTCTCTCTCTCTCTCTCTCTCTCTCTCTCTCTCTCTCTCTCTCTCTCTCTCTCTCTCTCTCTCTCTCTCTCTCTCTCTCTCTCTCTCTCTCTCTCTCGTTATTTTATTCATGCTAGAAACCTAGAAACATTTGCTTTGTTATTTCCAATACATTTGCTCTATCTTACACCAGCCTATGTGATCAGTACCGTCACTTAGTTCTCACTGGACAGAGTTTGTTTTTTGGCAAATTTTTATCCGACAATGACCTATTGCAGAAAAGTAATAATAGTATTACATTAAAGATACAAATAATTGCAAGTAATTCACGATTTTTGTTGAAACGATACTTGTAAGATTCTGATTGAAGTATTAAGGTTATTTCCTTATAAAAATGGTGGCTTTTATACTGGATCGATACTATCACCAACCCCCTTTTTTACATTCATTTTTAACAGAAAAGAGCTATTTTTTACATTTTATGGAGATAAGGCGGGTAGATGAATCATGATATACCTTATTTATCTTTAAAGTTCACTAGTACTATAATAAATTAACATACCTTTCATCACCCCTCATCCATCTAAATTTTTAGATATTTACCTCTGTAGCAGACGCATGTAAATACGTAAGCCAAGTTGGCTGTTTAATTCCAGCCCAAGTTTCGCATTTGATCTCCAAATCTACTCTGTGACAGGTAATCACCAACAAGCCAACCCATTTTCAAGCCTAACTCAATGTAAATGTAAACTACATTACAGATTTAGATTGTGTGTGAATTTAGGGTTGTGATAATTAGGCTCCTGCCTTCTACTTTAAAAAATAAGGGGGCTGTCAAAATACGAAACTATCCAGTGAGACCTTAGTTAAAATCACCACACGTGTCCCATAATGTTTGGGTTAATCAGTCTCTCTCACGTCATACTTGTGAATAGAACACCCAATATATTCTGTAACATATAAACATTGTTTCTAAATAGTCCAGTTAACCATTATATGTTCTCAACGCATACCTTTTGATAGGACATTGGCCTACACGAATAGGTAGTCCCGTTTAGAGCTGGGAAAACAAACAGTATATTAACTTCGCCGTTCACAGTATCTTCGCAAACAGAGCAAAGGTTTTTCACGTATTTGCGAACTGTTGCTTACATTGAACTGTGAAGGTTTCGATTTGGATTATTTTACCAACAGTAGCTTTGAACAGATATTATTCGGTGTATACATAAGGTGTAATACTCTGGTTGCCTTGTACACAATGAGCAAGGTTATTCAAGATTTTACAGAAGGCTAAGTCAGAGTATTTATTTATATTTACTCTCAAAAGTAGGTCATTATGTGCTTGATTACAAGAATACTGATAATTCGAAGGTCATCGCGTCTATTTTTTTTTAAAATTAGAAATCTTTTTATTATGCGTTTTTAATACAAAAAAAAATAACTTTACCGCTCTGAACAAAGCATTGCACCATCCGTCTTTTGGAATGGTGCAAGTGTTCAAGGTTCATGATTTCTTGACTTCTAAGGATTTTTGTTTTTATAACATCAAAGCTTACTGTGTAGGTCAAAAGGACGCAACCATTACATTATGTTGTCCGTTCTTACTGGTTTATAAACTGTTATCAGCTAGAAAAGCCATGGATGAGCAAACATTATCTTAAAATACTATCAAATAATGTCAGCTCTTTTTTGGGGGGCTGGTGGATATGTACAATAATTACCATTTGTACCGTATTCAAGAATAAAAATGCATCTTGTGGCTATTGTTTCTATCCAGCGGTTGTCATGTTCCCTCTGTGCTAATCTATATGTTCTGTTAGGAATTCATTTGTAACTCATAGAATTTCGTGATTTTGTAACACCTGAAAAAATCATAAAATTTTTTTTCGATGAGAGATATGCATTTGAAACTGTTTTTTTTTTGTCTTGTTTAATTTATAGTTTAATAGGGATTTTGAAATACTTAAGTAGGAATTTTATCAGTCTCGTGTTAATCGAAACCAATAGGACAGGCAGGTCTGGTTCAATGTTTGTGATGCTTGTGGGCCTAGTTATAGATGAACTTCTTGACATTGTCCACAAAGGAAGTAATTTGGACATTGTCCACAACTGAAATAATTTGGACGTTATCAGTCACAATGATTACACTCCAGCAATGTAAAGAAATATTCCTTTTAAAGTGGTTGTCATGTTGGCCCAATTTGTTATTCTTTACCTAGCAAAATGGTTTGCATATCACGTACGACGAAAATAGAATATGTGCCTAACTATACTGGGCAGTATTTAGCACACTGATGAATTACAAAGTCATGTTATAATGGCAGAATACTGTACCCGTCTCCCAAGTAAATATCCGTGCATACGACAAAAATCGATTTCGGTCAACGATATCGCGTTCCCATTTTGTTTCCTAGGCAATCATTGTGGCGAGGGCGGGGGTGATAAGTGAAAACGTAAAAAAGATGTTATAAATCAGAACTCCTTCTCTCAAACGAAACTAGCAATAATATGCTATTTCATTAAAATAGATTGAGCTGGCTTATTCTATGGACATCTTTCTTCAGTCTGGGTTGAATTGTAGTGTCTGCGCAAGTTCGTCGGGTGCTGTAGAGGGTTGGCTCTATATCAATGGTTTTTATTGTTAAAGGGCATAAAATCACTTTGAAAGGTCACGTGTAAACGTAAGGTTTTTCCTTTAAAAAAATTGTATGACTGAAAGTAATAGTCATGTTACAACTAAATGTGTAATTCGAGACGCGAATAGTAAGTAGACCGAGAAACAGTTCGAGACGCAAATAGAAAGTAGACCTTGAAACAGTTCGAGACTCGAATTGCAAATAGACCTAGAAACAGTTCGAGACGCAAATAGTAAGCAGACCTCGAAATAGTTCGAGACATGAATAGCAAATAGACCTAGAAACAGTTCGAGACACAAATAGTAAGCAGACCTCGAAACAGTTCGAGGCGCAAATAGTAAATAGACCTAAAATGGTTAAAGACGCAAATAGTAAGCAGACCTCAAATCAGTTCGACGTGCTAATAGTAAGTAGATCTCAAAACAATTCGAGACGCGAATAGTATGTAGACCTATAAATAATTCGATACGCGAATGAGTAGATCTCCAAACAGGTCGAGACGAGAATAGTAAGTAGACATATAAATAGTTCGAGACGCGAATTGTAAGTAGATCTCCAAACAGTTCGAGACCCGAATAGTAAGTAGAACCCGAAACAGTACGAGACGCAAAACCTAGAAATAGTTCGAGACGCGAATAGTAAACAAATCTTAAAACAGTTCGACACGCGAATAGTAAGTAGACCGCGAAACAGTTCGAGACGTAAATAGTAAGTAGACCTCGAAACAGTTCGAGACGCAAATAGTAAGCAGACATAGAAATGGTTCGAGACGCAAATAGTAAGTAGACCTCAAAACAGTTCGACACGCTAATAGTAAGTAGACCTCGAAATAGTTCGAGACGAGAATAGTAAGTAGACCTCAAAACAGTTCGAGACGCGAATAGTAAGTAGACCTTGAAGTAGTTCGAGGCGCAAATAGCAATCAGACATAGAAATGAATCGAGACGCAAATAATAAGTAGACCTCAAAATAGTTCGACACGCGAATAGTAGTTAGACATATAAATGGTTCAAAACCTAGAAATGCTCAGACATTATTTATTTGGTAATAAAACCTATTTACTGCTGTCATCGATAGGATGAAATCCTTCAAATGCGCAGTAATGCATTCTTCAAAGTGTAAAGAAAGTTTGAGCTGCAGTACAGTATTTAGACCTAACGATATTTCAAGTTATGTGTTGTGCAATGGGATCGTGCCGATTATTCAATGTTACCACGTTAAAGTCTCTCTCTCTCTCTCTCTCTCTCTCTCTCTCTCTCTCTCTCTCTCTCTCTCTCTCTCTCTCTCTCTCTCTCTCTCTCTCTCGTGGTAGATACATAATCAGTATATATGGGAATCATAATTGCTTTAGAAAAAAAGCCAGACACTGTTCGTTCAGTTTCCTAGACATCGTTGGATGCAGTTTTATGTGTGTGTGTGTGTTCATATTTATTGTTTTTGTCAACACAAATAACAGTACAATGAGTTTTTACTGCCCTACATTTCTTGCTAAATTGGCTATGCAAAGTTTTTGGATTATGTACAGTCGAGGCAGACAATCCATCAACACAATTTATTGTTGATTCATTCTTTGTACTAGCGTTCACATTTCCGTCTAGCTATAAGCGCAAAAAGATGCAGGTATTATTTGGTTTGAATCTGTTTCATGCAAATACTTCACTCATGTCCTCTTTCTTACTTTTAAAAAGTACCAACTGTATGCTGGTATTCTATATTTTTATTTCCCACCACAGTAGACTGGTTTTTTACCCATAAACTATTTATTACTCTGATATCGATGTCAAACCGTGTGTCCTGACAAGCTTGGACACCAAGCATACACTATACTAATTTGGGTGGTATTCTAAGCAAACTAAATATTAATCAACACTAATATGATGTTAAAAGATAACAAGGAATGCTGCATATCAAGAATTGTTTACCATGTTCAAACATTGTTGATGTAAATAACTGAAAATAAAATACCGTGATTCTAATTACTTGCCTGTCTTAATTTAATCCTATTCTAATGTGTATACATGCAATATCAAACCAATCTCCACCTAGTAAACAACCCTAACGCCCAAACTTCATATTATATTTTATTAGTAGGAAATTAAATACATGATATCAAAATAAATATAATTTTGTTTTTAACTATATAATACATAGCTAAAAGTTTGTTAATTTAATAATGGGAAATAAATCCACTTAATAGCTAATGGGTGCATCATATTCCTTACAATGGAGTTACCCCCCTTGGTTAGGAAAATGCCATTGACACAACAATGTAAAATTGGCAGTAAAATGCAGACTGAAGATAACCGTTTTTATAACTGTGCCTAAAAAATTTCTTTGAGCACTGATTAGTACAGTACATAAACTATTATACCAGACATGTATACATTATCAGATTTGTCAATAAACTAACTGTAGCCTGCATATAAAATACACTGTAATTGAACCATAAGAAGGAAGATTCTTGATGTTTGAATTAATTACTTACAATTTCTGCTTTGCAGATTTATTTGTGGGTTGTTTGCTGTTTGTTTTTCTTTGAAAAACTAATTCTTAAGTTAGGACCAATGAAAACCGTTCTCAATGCCTTTTTACACCTCTCCGGTAATGGATATTGTATCACACACAAGTCTGCCCAGAATTCAATATTATCTCTCAGTTTTTAGTGATGGATGAATATTTTCAAAATATTAGTCCTTAGGTGGGATGTTGAGGGTAGGTAATGAACATGTAATTTACATATACTACACTTAAATCTCATCCTTCTTAAATGAATTTATTGCATTGTGGCAAATTTTTCATTTTCACATTGGGCACCATCACATCACCTAATCCTTATCATATTTTTGCACATTTATTTTCCGTGCAACATAATAACTATCCGCCTACGATATGTAATTTATAAACATTACAGTTGAATTAAAAGTTGTAGAAAATTACATATACAAAAGAAATTTTTTTTATTTCTGGTCTCCTTTAAATTTAAACTTTATTGGTTTTTCTACAATGACCTTTGTACAAAATTGGAAGATTTAACCCAAAACATAGAAACAAAAATTAAGGAATTTTTTACACGTAGTAATGGGATTCTAAGAAAATACAAAGTAGTATGTACCAATATTCCGCTGACATCACAACAAAGTGCCTCAGTCTCCAAACGTAGTCAGGTTCCTTTTGCCTTGCTTTTCTAATGATAACAATCTGTGATTTTAAATAAGATTTATAAACTGGATTGGATCACAAAAGGAGCTGGACAAAGTCAGCGGTACAACACTTCTCTTCCTTGTCCACATTTTTAGCAATGTGGCAATGACTGCAGTTGCTCACAACCCCAGTTTTGAAACCAGGAAAGAAAATGAATCTCATAAGACAAGCTGCATTAGAACACTGAAATCAAGTGGATGAATCCAAGATGGACAACCACACACAAATAAAATCATCATCTGTTTACAGCCACTGCTATTTCAATTAATATTTCATTAATGTTGCTCATTACTCACTCACTCACCATAAATATATTTGCTTACGAGTCCAACTGTAAATTGCAAAGACTTAGATCTGTGGTTACATAATGCACCAGCAGATCCCAATTTTCAACTCAGCTTGAGACGAAAAACTCAGTTTTGACATAACAATGCTCATGTCCTATTCTTTATTTCAAAATCCTGTTTTCCTTCTGAAATAACAGGCCACCATTTTAGATAGTACACTGGTCGTAATTTGTTACACGACATTTGATTGGTTTACAATGAAACTGTGCATGACTAATTCTTTGATATTTTCTCTCAGTATTCAATAACTATGTGGTTACTATAGCCAGCTCATCTTTCTCAGTCTAGGCATTTCTTATCCAATCCATGTTGATAGTTTGTTTGATATGATACAAAATTGAACAAGATATGCAATGTGAAACATTAGGTCCAGTATTCATTTGAGATATCATAGCTCCTCTGAGATATATCATGGTGTTTAAATTAAAATATACCAAGTATTGCATCATAATTATTCTGGGCACATAATTTTTTTTAGCCTGTGCAGATTTTCTTTGAAAACACCATGCCAAGCAAATGAGCCACATATCAATGTATGGTCACAAAGCAGTAAAATATACAGCAATTTAAGGTGAAAAATAAAACAAATAACCATGCTTATTTTCAAAAGCAAAGTACGGAATATACTTGCTTATGAGTCCACCTGCAAACTGTACGATCCCAGGTCGCATAAAGCACCAGCAGATCATGGTATGTCAGATTCCTAGGATTAATGAGAGAGATCTCAGAAACGTTTAATTACACGTATTATAACGCAAATTTTTTATTTGGGATGCAAAATATCACCCACACAGGAGTCCTCCATACGCACATTTTTGTTGCAAGGAGGAAACTTTGCAGCAAAATAAATATGTTCTAATCACTATGGAAACTAAAGCAATGCTTTCATTTAGTTGGTTGCAGACTTCTTTGATCAAAGTTTGCTGGCTTGCTTTGATGAAGGTGCATGTTTTATTGAAGGCACCGCTCTAGGCTCCTTTTGAAGGACAAAACAAGAACCCATTTGTTATTGCTGTGGCAACATCAAATGAATCATAAAACATTGACACAATTTTTTTAAAAAAATTCCTTAGTATATATCGGTGCTTCAGAGGTTATCAGCTTTCACTGAAGTTACAGCAAAACTTATTTTTTTTTGTTTTTGTTTTTTTAAATTTTAAAATTGCTGTCGTGTGGTCAACTGTAGTCATTTCAAGTTTCTGGTCTCAGAGGTGGTCCATTGAAGCTAGTCAGTTGCATGGCTAGTTTGATTATACAGTATCAAGGCCAGATATCAGCATAAGCGGATTATGATATAACAATTAACTGTTAAGGTGGTTGGTCAATATGAAATAAGGATTTGTTTATGTAACAATTAATTCCAGTGCATTTTTATATCACAAGTTTGTGGCTTCCTGTCATTGTGCCTTTGAATTTCTCCACTCCAAACTCAAGTCTGTATATACCATTTTTATCAGCCAAAAATGTTGTAGCCAAAAATATGGCCAGATGGTATATTTTGTTGCCAATATGTAAAACATAATTTAAATTTGTGACATTGGCGAAGCCCAACGCATTCACCGTTATTGATTACATATCTGGTCATTGTCATATAAATATTGCATGCGAACTCGAAAGAGACTTGGACAAAATGCCGTTTGCAAATTTAGACAAGTGTTTTGTAGTTAAACGGAAAAATGATGAAGATTTCAATGAGATTCAGAACTGTGCTAAAGTTCCTAACACTGACAGTGTGGATGCGACCATAGCCAAGTGTAAGAAAGTATATGATGCCTGGTTTAGTGGGGGACTGCAAATTTTGCTGGTGGGACTGCAACTTTTGCTGGTGGGACTCTTATTTTTACCAAATTAAGAGTCTTGGACACCTAGTTTTAAAATCCTAGTGAGACCTCTGTAATGAGTAAAACAAACATCACAGACTCTGATCTGCTGGAGCATTGTGTTACAGCAGATCAGAATCTATATTGTATCAAATTTGACTTGATTTATAAGTGAGTATAAACAGTACATAAATGGCAAATTTACCTAAACAATATATTGTTCTAACACTTAGTTCATCAAAGTCCTTGCTCACTCGGATATCCTTGAAAGATAATACTCAGTAAATGAAGTATTCCTCACTGTATAGTCACAAAGAATTATGGAATACTGACATTAAGGTGAGAAACTGAAAAACAAATAAACAGGTTTTATTTTCCAAAAAAAAGTACAAAATATTTGCACATTTTACACAGTAACTTCATTAGTTTCATGATGTGATTCTTGCATGTTATTTCTGGCTGAATCAAAGAACAAAAACTACAAAATGATGTGAAAAGAAAAAAGTATCAAAACATAAGCAATCAAAGAACAAGGCTTTTAAGATTTGTAAGCATTATCTATTTCATAAATAATGCAAGTAACACTGTAGTTACAATAAATAACTAAATTCAACATATCAAAATTATGTAGGCAGCTTTAATTCCATGATCTTCTCATTAGACTGACCAAGAAAATACCCATTTTTCTTCCATAAAATGCACTCCCCTCTTTGAAATAAGAAAAATATGTATAAAACGTGTGAATTACACAAAAAAAACAAACAAAACATGGTACACTGTATCTTCAAATACACAAAAATGCCTTATGTTTTCTTGATAAATTTTATGGCAGCAAGGGAAGCTCCTAATGCCGAATCAGTGGTCTTGCCTTGAACAACTGGTATGTATTTTCCATAGGCCCTGAAAATATGGTCCTTTACAAACTTATTTCTGTCCACCACCGATCCAGTTGCAATCACTCTCTTCACATTACACTCCATCAGAAAAGCACATGGCATCATTTGGTACAGATTGCTAACCAGTCCATGACAGAGAGATACAAATATCTGATCCACGTTTAAATTTCTCTCCGTCAATCCACAAACACTACCTCTCTTGTTTGGTGCATGACGTTCTCCAAATACTGTTGGACTGATTCTAAGAGTTTCATCTAAATTTTCATCAGAATTCATCAGTTTCTCCCACACTTTATTTTCATCTATGGTGATTCCTATGTAAAACACAAAGGAAATATATTTTTTATACATTTCAAATAATGACAAAAAGCATGAAATAAATGTTTATATGGAATACAAATGCTTCTTGCAATATTTATTGTTAAAAGCAACTGTTGGATTAACAAGATGTGACCTCAAGCACCACTACCAGTGTTGCATTAGATCACAGGTTTCCTGCAATTGTTTGTCCTATGAACCTCGAATCTTTAACCTGAGCTTCCTCTTTGGTGTGTTTTATCATCAGAAAAAATTGAAATATACACCTACAATTTTTCTTTAGCGGAGGCCCATCCATGACTATGTTTGTGGTAGCAATGGCCAGAATCAGAAAAGGTGATAAAAACTGTAATACAGCAATGATTATCTATTTCAAAAGAAAGTGAGTGGCAATGAAAACAATCTGAAATTGTGATAGCCATTTTGTAGTGCTAGGTTTTGCTGCTTACAGATAAGGTGTCTGCACTAAAATTAATTGAAAACAAGATTCAGAATGGAATATTTCACTGTGCAGCTAACCAGATATTCAAAGATTTTCGTGTGTTACTGAGTCCACATAGTAAAACATTTATTGCAGTAGTCTAGGTTTAAAAGAAACATTTCTTATAGAACTTTGCAGACAAAAGAAATTATGGTGGCTAACTGTCAAAGCAAATAAAATTTCTATATCTTGGCACTCTTACAGCATTATGTACTACTATTTTTCTTTCTCCCTCTAAAATCTTGTGTCAACCTACACTTGAAGGTTTGGGAGGAGGATGACACAGCATCCCCTGTCCTGGGCAGCCTATGTAACACTGCCACCAAAATTTATTTCTACATCTAGATGAACACATATGTGGATAAACAAGAACTAAATAGAGAAAGGACTCCATCTTCGCTAGCCAAGGTACAGATATGTTAACCCCTTGACTGATTAATCTGATATTTCAGTGCTTTGGGTCAGTGAATATCAGTTGGAAGCCACTGCATCCAAAGAAAATCAAGTTTGAATTTGAGCACTGTTTTTCCATGATGAAGACAAAAAGGTGCACACAACTGGAATGGACACTGAAATAATTGATTTTCCACTGCCAGTCCATGTTTGCACAAATAATCCTTTTCCTCAACTGTAATGGCTTCTTACTGGTATGAAGTCAGATATTAAACTAACAAAGCATCCTTCTCAATTCAATTGCCTTCAGTATTTTCAGCTCATGTATAATGCACTGCTCTTTTATGCTACTGGTTATCTGGCATTACATACTAAGGGAGGCAACTAATTAAATCCAATAGATGTCACTAGAGCAAAGCACTGAAATATGAAATTAATCTGCAAAGATGTAGATACGTTAACATACTAAAACCTTGGCTAATGAAGACAGAAGGACTGAGAAAGGACAGACAACTACAGTTGATTACAATTTACTTGGTGGGACTATAAACTGGGAAACCAAAATTAAAATAACACTCATTGATGGAGAATAACTAAATGGGGACATGGATCCTAGGTCTCAGTAACATAATATATACAATACAAAGATATTTCCTAAAATTCAACATTCCTTAGACAAGTTATAACTTATAATGCAGAAGGCCAAGTTAGGATGATGGATTATCAGATAAAATAACTACTGAAATTGATGTGGAATGCTGGAAATTAAATAATTGTCAACACTGAATGAAATCTTTGGTAAAGTAAATGCTGCTGAAACCAAAAGTCAGCAGGAGTGATAGTAGTAATAGTAGTAGTAGTAGTAGTAGTAGTAGTAGTAGTAGGAGAAGTAATAGTAGTAGTAGTAGTAGGGTTCAATGGCATGTAACCTGCTATATGGTACTGATTAAGAGCAGAGTTTTCAAAAAAGATAATTGCAAAAAAAATGTGAGGAAATGAAAACTTCCCAAAAATCATATACTATACGCATACACATATTAGCAATGAATGGTAACTCAACATGCCAATTAAAATAAAAGTCCTAAGAAATTTTAAAATGATAAATTTCACAAAAGCTTAATTAATCCAAATAAATGTAAACATGATGTGGAACAAGACAAAATATAAGGGAATGATTAAAATTTGGTAAAATGCTTATAAAAGATAAAGGTAGAACATTTAAAATCCTTAAAAATATATGGACACATTATTTTTAATACATAGACTGCATTCCCTTAATAAAATCAAATATTTTCTTGTGTGGCAAATCATGGTAGACATCAATTATGGAAATCTGGAGCATAAACTCAATCAAGTTCTAATCAATGCAGAACTCCATGCCAAATGTGGTTGCAACCCAACATACTTGGTAAAGTTGTGCTGCCAGCATCATCAGAAAGATTGACTATCTGGAGACATTTTACTTGTGATGGAAAGCTAGAAAGTGAACTGATCCAAGATCTCATCAATAGAAAAGATGCATGCCGAATTTGGAAAAAATTCTACAAATCAGAAGTATGCACAAATAAGGGGGCATAACTCATGTAAATGATGCGCATTAGAATGCTAGAAATTTAAGTCAAAGTTTGACCAACATAAAGCTAAATTCCAATCTGTTTGGAATCAAACAAGCCTTGTTAACCAAAGTAAAGAGGATGGTCTGTCACTTGGCATAACACCCTGGTAAACAAAGTCAGGAGAATGGTCTGTCATATGGCATAACACCAAGGTAAACAAAGTTAGGAGAATGGTCTGTCATATGGCATAACTCCGAGGTAAACAAAGTCAGGAGAATGGTCTGTCATATGGCATAACACCCTGGTAAACAAAGTCAGGAGAATGGTCTGTCATATGGCATAACACCAAGGTAAACAAAGTCAGGAGAATGGTCTGTCATATGGCATAACACCCTGGTAAACAAAGTCTGTCATATGGCATAAAACACTGGTAACAGTGTTCCTGAAGACTTAACAAAAACAAATTCCATGACTTTTCCAAAACTTTTCCAGGGCCAATTCATAAAACTCAAGGACCGCACTATCTTGTATTGTCAAGTAAATGAACATAAAGAATGACATCTTTCAATCTAAAATAACAAATAAGTAAACAACAAATATTTTTAATAGGTACATTTTAAATTTACCTGGGCTAGCGCACTTTGACTTTATGTTGTAATTCATGTCATAATCCAATGATCAATGTAATCTTTGTATGTGTTCCTATTTACAATATTAACAAAACACATTACTTTCCAATTGCTTTCTTTTATTTAGTGAACTATAACCAAATTCAAATGATACTTCCATTAAGGGAACTTACTCTTGTTATATGAATTGAAACCATTTATTGATTGTAATTTTACCATTTCATTTAATTGGTTCACGGTGCTCTACTAAATTTGAAGTAATAAATTTTTTTAACTCCATTGTCTCAAATTCCATGACTTTTCCAAAACTTTGCAAGGTTTTGTCAAATTCCATAACTTTTCAAGGCCCTTGAAATTTATTTTTTAAATTCCAAAACTTTTCCAGGATTCCATGACCTGCAGGAACCCTGTGGTAAACAAAGTCAGGAGAATGGTCTGTCATATGGCATAACACCCTGGTAAAAAAAAATCAGGAGAATGGTCTGTCATATGGCATAACACCCTGGTAAACAAAATCAGGAGAATGGTCTGTTAGATGACATAACACCTTGGTAACCAAAGTCAGGAGGATGGTCTGTCAGATGACATAACACCTTGGTAACCAAAGTCAGGAGGAAGGTCTGTCAGATGACATAACACCTTGGTAACCAAAGTCAGGAGGATGGTCTGTTAGATGACATAACACCTTGGTAACTAAAGTCAGGAGGATGGTCTGTCAGATGACATAACAACCTGGTAACCAAAGTCAGGAGGATGGTATGTCAGATGACATAACAACCTGGTAACCAAAGTCAGGAGGATGGTATGTCAGATGACATAACACCTTGGTAACCAAAGTCAGGGTTAAATGGCATAACACCTTGGAAAACAAAGTCAGGAGAATGATCTATCACATGGCATAACACCATGGTAACCAAAGTCATGCGGATGGATGGTCTGTCATATGGCATAGGTGGCGCTCTACAGTTTCATATTTAGCATAGGGTTAGAATTTTAAAGAAAAATAATTTCCTTGGGTTTCCTCATTAGTTATGCTGGCTATTCAAAATAGACATTGTATATCTTAGGTATTGTTCAAAAATCCTTTAATTCCCTTTATTTTGATGTATGATTGATGGGTATAATATGGATTAGAGAGAATACAGCTTTGCCTTACTCCAGATGTGCACCTTTCAAAAAAGTACTAGCTCTACTTGCTCATTTTGACTTCTTGAACTTCAGAGGTAAATTGTAAAAAAAAGAGCCGATAACTTTTTTTCATTTTATGTATTTGGTAATTCATTCATTGCACTTTTAGAAGTTAGTATTGTCTAGTTTGGTAAAATTAATTTTCCATATTTTAGTAGCTGCCAAGAATAGTGTACTTTAGACAAATTCAGGTTGATTTTTGAAGCACAAGGAAGCAGTCATATTAGTTAGCAGTGTACTAAGATCATTTAAAATTTTCAAAAGTACAATATCCAAAGAAATTTCAGCCACATTAAATGAAAGTAGCATATAGGTATGCCAACATTCTCTCCACTGTGCATGTTTAAAATACAAACAATTTCACCTTACATACATCACTCTCTCAAAAGTACGTAATAACTGGTGAACACCACCATAACAACTTGGTAAACAAAGTCAGAAGGATGGTCTGTCAGATGGCATAACAACTTGGTAACCAAAGTCAGGAGGATGGTCTGTCACATGGCATAACAATTTGGTAAGCAAAGTCAGGAGGGTGGTCTGTCACATGGCATAACAACTTGGTAACCAAAGTCAGGAGGATGGTCTGTCACATGGCATAACAACTTGGTAACCAAAGTCAGGAGGATGGTCTGTCACATGGCATAACAATTTGGTAACCAAAGTCAGGAGGATGGTCTGTCACATGGCATAACAACTTGGTAACCAAAGTCAGGAGGGTGGTCTGTCACATGGCATAATTCTTTTAAGTGATGAGGAATGCAGGAAATTCAACTACTTCAATGTCTTGTTAATATAAAGCTACATGCTAATTTTGGAAGAAATCCAACAATCCTTGGTTAAGTTAAGCTGCAGAAACAAAAGTTAGATCATCAGATAATCAAGGCCCACAACTCCTCTAACACAAGACAAGGCCCACAACTCCTCTGACACAAGACAAGGTCCACAACTCCTCTAACACAAGACAAGGTCCACAACTCCTCTAAATACTGACACACAAGACTAAAACCAAGCTTTTGCAAGACCATGTTATTACAAAGTTAATACAAAGTGTCAAACCAAATTTGGTTTATATCCAATAATCCTAGTAAGGTTATCTTGCAGGAACCAAACTGCCATAACCAATCAGTGCAAGCCCAACTAAAATTTTCTCAAGAGGGCTGACCCAACATAATCATTTATTTTGAATTAGCCAATCAGATTTCTTTTCCAAACAGTCACTTTTACCAGACATATCCAGAAGAAAACTGGAAATCTGACTGCCAACAACCAAAGGTGATTAGAGACTATATGGATTTTCACTCATGGCATGTGACAATGCTGAAGGACAAAATTGAACTTGTTATGTAGAAACCATTTTTCTTCATTCAGAAATAGTGACTTGACCTCTGACCATGAAATTAATCTGATCCTTTCTTATGCCAAGTGCATGCCATCAAAAAAGGCTGGTCATAAACCATGCGGTAGAAATATTGTTACTGAGTGGAATGTTTCTTTCTTTTTTTCAGTAATGGTGACCTTGAACTTTGAATTCGAAGACTGATAGGTTTTTTTCCTTACCCTAAGTGTGAGGAAATGCTTGTAAAAAATACTCTCTGAATTCTCTTTATCAAATGAAAAATTCTGAATCAGCGAATGATATTGCATATATGTATCTTGCAATTACACTTGCACATGCATACTATTTCCCCACAACCAACTAAATACACTTACATTTTAATTACTGCATGTGACAGGAAGTGATGTAAGATTAATATATATGAAACTGAAAGGATATGTTGCAGATCCTCATGGGTGCCTAAATGTAGAAACATATCCTAAGTATGGCACATATCCTAAATACAGGCACATATCCTATATATAGCCTCATATCCTAAACATAGGCACATATTCTAAATATAGGCACATATCCAGATACAAGTGGCCACTGATAATCTCTAAATTAAATAAATCCTCTTTCTAAATTGTGCAGTTCAAATTTTAAACAAGTTACTTCAAAAACAATATTCCCAATTCATTTATTTGTTTGTCATACTTATGGGCTCATGTCAAATTACCCATAATACGCTTCTGACTTTATTTTGTACTATAATAACTTTCAATAATGAATTTACCAAAATATGAAAACCACTGTTGCAGCATCTTGACAAACTGTGCAAGGACATTTCCACCATTCAAACTGGCTGCCACTGCCAGATAACGACCACTGAAGTAGGGAAAATAGCTAACTGGACCAGCACTATCAGTATGACTGGGTTTGAAATCTTGCAGCTGGATAGGAAATGCCAGTTGGCAGGATGTGCTGATATTCAAAACTGCAATAAAATATCAATTTTTTAGTGGTTTACCTGCTCATTTCATATAAATATGACAAAACAAAATCTACCTATGTTCTTATAAACAAGAATTCATTTTAAATTTTACAAAATGTGGAAAAGTCGAATGTGAGTTGGCTGAAATTGGGGAACAGAATCAGTTACCTCCTTTGATCTAATAAAAAGGTCCTGAAAACTATAATAAATAAATGGCAAAACCCCCTACATTCTTGTTCTGTGATACTTCAATAGAGATACATCTATAGCATAGTCGGGCAAATTATCAATAGATCAAAGTCTCTAAATGAAGGCATCCAAAATGTAAATCTGCCAAAAAATGATGCACCATCATTTTGCATCTAGAAATGCAGTCTGATTTTATCATTCTATGTTAATACTTAATATAGAAATATGAGTTTCATTATTCTTTGTAAAAATTCATTTTAGTAAAATGTTTTTTTTTAATGCAAATAATTATCTGTAGACTGTATGAGCTTTTAGAAAGTTAATTTAAATTCAAATGGCCATCTCCAAAAACAAAACACTAGCATAAATTCTATTTTTAAAATAACTTCAACCATTTTTCTGTTAGAAACCGATAAACACATACTAATTACATACTGTTTATATATTTCTATATGTTCTGCTAAATACATACTAAATACATATTGTCAGGCATTTCTATATGTTCTGTTAAATACATACCAAATACATACTGTTTATACATTACTATGTTCTGCTAAATACATACCAAATACAGTCAGGCATTTCTATATGGTCTGCTAAATACATACCAAATACATACTGTTATACATTTCTATATGTTCTGATAAATAAATACCAAATACATACTGTTGATACATTTCTATGTTCTGCTAAATACATACTAAATACATATTGTCAGGCATTTCTATATGTTCTGTTAAATACATACCAAATAAATACTGTTTATACATTACTATGTTCTGCTAAATACATACCAAATACAGTCAGGCATTTCTATATGGTCTGCTAAATACATACCAAATACATACTGTTATACATTTCTATATGTTCTGTTAAATAAATACCAAATACATACTGTTGATACATTTCTATGTTCTGCTAAATACATACTAAATACATATTGTCAGGCATTTCTATATGTTCTGTTAAATACATACCAAATAAATACTGTTTATACATTACTATGTTCTGCTAAATACATACCAAATACAGTCAGGCATTTCTATATGGTCTGCTAAATACATACCAAATACATACTGTCAGGCATTTCTACATGGTCTGCTAAATACATACCAAATACATATTGTTTATACATTTCTATGTTTTGCTAAATACATACAAATTACATACTGTTGGGCATTTCTATATGCTCTGTCAAGTACATACCAATTTCACACTGTTTGTATTTTCATATTTGTTCTATTAAATCAATTAATATTTGGCACCATTTAAATGCTAAATAAATTTATATGGAAGTATACACAACATTGGGATTTTATATTCAAAATTTTAAACATTTTAAATTTAAGGGCAGTCTCGAGCATCTAAAATTGAATTCTAAAAATATTCAAAGCTTTTAGATAACTTTGACTGCTTTTTTATTGCATCCCATAATAAAGTTTATGTTCTGGGATTTTGTACAAACATATGATTTATAAAACATTACTTCTCTGTCTGATGATAATGAAATTAATTATGTAAATGTTTTGCAAAGTATCTGACATATCTCTATCAAGTGGCTCAGCATTATATTTAAATGCCTATCACAAATCTGTGAGTTTAATGTTCTTGAAAAAATTATTGAAGTGATGTCTCCAGTTTAGCACCATACAGTGGATGATTACATTCATGTCCTACTTTCCACTGCACAGTCCTAAAAATGCACTCACCTTGTTGTTACCCTTAGGTATATATGGAAGGGCAGGTATAAATACAAAAGTGGGGATTTTGAATACCTATGAAATAAAATTTCATAATAGTAATTGGTTTTGAATAGTTAAGAAATCAAATTTGTTAACATTAATGGGATTTAGAATAGCTATAAAATCAAATTTCATAAGAGTAATGGAACTTTCAAAAGCTATGAAATCATATTTCATAACAGAAATTATATTTTGAATAGTTATGAAATCATATTTCATAATAGTAATGATATTTTTAATAGTTATGAAATAAATCTTTTTGTAAATTAAGTTTCTCTTAGAATACTTACTCGATCACATTGGGAGATTATTAAAGTAATGTCATTGGACAAGTATTCAGGGAGAAACATGAATTATTAAAAAAATTTTCTTTCTCTTTCAAATACACTCCCTGATCACATTAAGGTTAAGAGAATAGGTAATAGGTAGAGAGAATGTTGAGTATCCAGTCTACACCCAGATGACCACTGAGAGAGGCATTTCGGATTAACCTCTCTAGTAATTGTGAGCAGCACAATCAGAGGTGATGTGGATTACGTCTGAAAAAAAAAAATGAGATCTTCTTACCACATAAAAGTTTCAGACAGTGAGAGCTGTGCAGGGTATTCATCCCTAGGTTGTGCTGATGTCACTTGGATCTAGTAAGCACCTGTGTGACTGAGACTAGGTCTGTGTTGTCGTGGAGTCTAGTCTCAAATTGTGCATGCCTTGACATAGAAACAAAGACAAGGTTGAGGTTTGTAGGGAATGCTTTTATTTTCTGAGCAGAGAAATGACTTTGTTCTGGTGATAAGTCCAAGTATGCAGTACATATTACCTCATTAAGCCATAATGAGACGCTTGAGGGGTTATGTCCCTTTCCCAGGTTTAACTGGGAGAAGGAGTCGTCTTAGAGTCCCATGAACTAGTTCAGTACGCTTCAGATAAAGTCTCAGCACATGTATCAGATTATATTTGAAAGCATCATGGGATATGTCAAAACGTGAGAGAGGATGGATCATGAAACCAGGCTGCGTCATAAGGACTGACGAACTATCTGAGCTTCAATGAATGTAGGTGGTATCAACCATACGGGCATGTAATTCATAATTCAATGACTCTTCACACTGAAGTTAATCTATCACGAAGCAGGTTTTGTAATGAAAGGAGCTTCATTGAGGTCCTGGTGAAAGGTTAAACTAGTTTGAATTCACCCATGTCAGAACCCCAAAAAAGTTTCCACACAGAAAACAAAATGAGTGATTCAAGCCTATGTAAGTCAAAGTTGGACAACAAATCAGAGAGGCCTTTGTTAAGACCAAGTTCCTCCCAGCCATGCTGATTGAACATGTCTGATATCACATAACAGTCTGATATCACAGAACATATCTGATATCACAGTAACATGTCTGATATCACAGTAACATGTATGATATCAAAGAACATGTCTGATATCACAGAACATGTCTGATATCACAGTAACATGTCTGATATCACATAACAGTAATACTTAATAGCAATCGGAATCAACCTATTCTCCTTGAACTGCCGAAAAAAGGTCAGCAGCTTGGTTGACAGAGGCATTCAAAAGTATAAAGGTTTTGATAATGTGGTGCTTCACTTTGTATGCCTTGTAGTTTGAGCAATTCTTTCCACCTCTAAAGGATTGAATTGTTATTGCAGGATGTCCTGACAAGAACCAAGCATTAAAATGGAGGCATTATGGGCAAGGATGGAATTCTTTGGTCCAAGGCTATTTGAGAAGACTTGGCCTGGCTAGGATCTTCATAGGTGAATCTATTCATAAATCAAGCAGATCATTAATCCAGGATTTGTACAGCAAAGATGGACATTCTAAATCATTCTGCACTTTTATTCCCTCAATTTTTATCTGACCTCTGGAACTATGGTTATTGGTGGGTAGGAAGAACCACAGACCAAGCTTCTGGCTCTGGTACCAGTGAAATGAAGACATTTTGTGATTCCACATGGTTGCACAATGATCTGTCATTGGATGCCCCATAATTGGCAAATCTGATGAAAGGTCCATGGATGGAGTGGGGACCAATTTGTATGACGAGTCTATCCACTCCTTGACAGAGACTCAGCCAAGGCACTGAGTCTTCCTGGAAAATGTCTGATCTGGATGTCAATATTTTGTGTTGTGCACACCAATGACAAAATTCCCAGACCAAAATGCATGCTTGGGGTGATTTGGTATCACATTGTTTGAGGAGATACATTACTGAGTTGTCTGACATGACAAGTACAACTTCTGAAGACACTCACCCATATATGTGTATATATATATGTATGTGTGTATATATATATATATGTATGTGTGTATATATATATATATATATATATATATATATATATATATATATATATATATATATATATATATATATATATATATATATACACACACACATAAAGTAAAGCTTTGATGATAGTTTTCATTTCCAAGAGATTGATGTGGTGACTTATGTCTTCCAGGATCCAATGGCCAATGACAGCGTTGAAGTCGGTAAATAATGGGCTCCCCAACCACTGTCTGTCCATACTGTCAGATCTCATTGTGGATGTTGAGTGGCATTCCTGCCATGATTTAGCCATGGTTGCACCACTGGTCCGGAATGATATGATGATCCTGCAATCAAACAGCATTGAAAACGTGTGCCACTAAGACAACAAGGCCATCTGCAAAGGGTGCATGTATAGTGATCCAACAGGATAAGTTCCACTGCTGCAATAAATAATCCCAGAGTTGCTGGTTGTTATCCAGGTTGTTATCCATTTCTTGATGGAAACAGAATCTGCAAGATTGACGAATTGGACCACCTAAGGGAGAGGAAGACATACCATGTTCAGTTGGGTGAAAAATTCCATGCCCAGACAGACAAACTGTTCAGACTGATAAATGTCAGACATTTTCCAATTGATCACAAAACCAAGATAAAATAAAAAGGAAATGAGATGATTCTTTTGTTTGACCAAAATAGACTAGAATGACCTCCCTTTATGCTGCTGTAGATGTAGATGTTGTCATATGGAACAAGGAGATAACAGAGTTGAGTAGATTCCTAGTCATATGGAACAAGGAGATAACAGAATTGAGTAGATTCCTAGTCATATGGAACAGGGAGATAACAGAGTTGAGTAGATTCCTAGTCATATGGAACAAGGAGATAACAGAGTTGAGTAGATTCCTAGTCATATGGAACAAGGAGATAACAGTTGAGTAGATTCCTAGTCATATGGAACAAGGAGATAACAGAGTTGAATAGATCCCTAAAAGCACAAGGACTTCTGTTTCAGTCAAAAGAGAGAACACGAAACTGATAACAAGTCCATCTGTATGTGAACTGTAGGAATTTCCATGAGGATGAGAATGTGGAAATATGCACCTGTCAGACCATGATGCAAATTCATAATGTAGTGGGCTCACCTGACTGTCTCCATCTTGAATTTTGGTGGAGAGATAAATTTATTTATATGACTGAGATCGATAACTAGTTTAAGTTTGCATTGGTCTTCCTCACAAGAAACAGCTTGGAGTAAAACCCTGGAGCTTATGGATTTCAAACAATCTCCAACTCCCACTTCTTGATAAGTGCCTTGATCTCTTGTTGTAAAAGTAAATCCTCCAGTGGTACTTCCATCAGGAATGGAGAGGAGAAAATGGAAGGGGAGTGTGTGACAAAATGAGACCTGCAAGCAGAACAGGATTAGGAGCTTGATAAAAAAGGAGATCCAGAAGTAAGCATATATTATGATCATCTGCATTAAAAATGGGTTTCAAGGCTATTTGTTATATTCTATGATGGTACAGTAAGGCTTCCTAAAGTCACTGACAACTGCAATTTCCAAACAATTTTTGAAAGCCTTGTATCAAGACGAATGACTGATTTGGGCATAAAAGTATGTACAGCCATAAAAAAAAATTGTGGGCCTAAGACAATTTTTGCGAGTCTAGAATGTTGAGAAAGGGCTTACTAAGAATCCTTCAGATGCAGTCACAGACAAATGAATGTTGAAGACTAAGTTTGCAGGCCTAGAATGTAGGAGTTAATGTATATACTCACTTGTAAGAAGAGTGCAACTGCAAACTGCACAGACCCAGATCTGCTAGTGCATGATTCACTGGCAGATTTGAGTCTGTGCATGTTTTTTTGAAGTTATCCTTAGAACAAATAACATACACCTTGATCACTAGTAATTTCCAATACTTGAATCAAAAATATTTTAAGAAGCCTAAATTTTCATCAATATCATACTGCATTCATCATCAACTAATGTTGATCACGTGACTTATAATGGTCACATGATATGAAGAGACTGCTGTCATGTTTCAATTACTTCCTTCACCTTCCTTTTCCATATGTTGTGCTCAGATGGAATAACCTTGGTCTGATGGAGAACCCATCTACAAGTCTCCTTATATCACATGACTATTGTAAGTCACATGATCAACATTAGCTG
This sequence comes from Potamilus streckersoni, assembly GCA_016746295.1. Taxonomy (NCBI): domain Eukaryota; kingdom Metazoa; phylum Mollusca; class Bivalvia; order Unionida; family Unionidae; genus Potamilus; species Potamilus streckersoni. Next base: position 1,081,669 of record JAEAOA010000290.1, read on the forward strand.
CTAATAAAGATAGTGAAATAATGGTGAAAATTTTGAATTCTTCACATATTTATGCTCTGATTATGGGAAATTACAAATGATGATTTATCCAAAGCAAGAAAGCAACCTTTTCAGTTGTAACACTGACCATAATCTGAAAGTGCATTATGCTGTGGAAGCTTGGAATCTTTGCCGTTTGCAATTTGACTCAACTTATAAGCGAGTATAAATGGTAAGTGACATCCAAATGCAGCTAAGCATACCTGCATCATTCTCCTCTTTGATGCAGGACAGAATGGAGCACTGCAGATCGCCCAGAGCGGCCAATATAGGGGTACCAGCTGGAACCCCACACCAGTCAAACTGGAGTGTCCCTGCGACAGTTCCAGACTCGACTACCCATGGCAACAGGTGCACCGGAAAACCAGCTTCCTTTAAGCTGTAATAAAATATGAACACATAAGAATAACAGAATCACTGATATGCATTGTGTGGGATTTTAAGTTTCTGCCATCTACAATGGGTTTAAATGGCTGAAACAAGGCTTTCATCAGTTCATGAAAGCTTAATAAAAGAGTTGGGATTTCTCATCTCACACCAATGCATATGATTTGTGTCTGTTTCACATTTTAGATAAAAGACTTGCAACAAAATTTATTTACCTGTAATATGCCCACCTTTAACATAATAATTGACTCAGATTAAAAACTTTGAATACAAGTATAGTATCTACTCTAAAGTTGGGCTAAATGTAGATAACATAAACACAGATCCGCCATTATATAATCTACCAATGGTTTATGTCATCAGTTCTACTGATTACTCCTAACAAACTGCATTGACCAAGATTTTTCCGTACATTATCTAAAGGCAGATGGTGATATAGACAAGATACATGAATACAATTTATAATTATATGCCTAAAGTTGATAAATACATTGCTACTAAATTTATCTCTATGGTTTATTTCATTCATTCATAAACTTAAAATATGGGTAAGCTTAAGACAAACAAGATCTTTTCAATAACAGTATCTTTGTCACATCTATCATAGAATTAAAATATACTGGAACAGATGTGAAAAGTTTATGCTTCTGTTACTGATATAAGGAAAATATCTGATCTTAAATTTTAAAAAAGGGCAGAAAATATAAACTGCTTTACCGCATATTATAAATAACTTCATCCTGTCACTTACAAAAAGTACAGTAACCTGAATGTAACATAAACCATCCTCTGCCTTTAGCTCACATTTTATTTCATAAACTTTTACTTAGAGATAACAAGATGTACAATATAGAATGTAAAGTATTTGAATGAAAGCCAATAACTTTGATTATGTGCATTTGTGCCTGTGTGATCTGTGCCTTTGATCTAACTGCTCAACTTATGTCTTTTGATTATCTTGTCCCACATCAAATAAAATGAAATGAATTCAACCTACCTCCAATAAACCAATATTTGGAGTAAACCATGTTTTGCTATTACCCAATCTGAATACATTGGAAGCCAATACCTTACAAAATCAGTCACACACACTCCATCTTGTCTTCAGCACAACTGTGCTGAAATTTATTTGCTAATCTAGATGGACATTAGAAAAGACTGATCTCCCCTTGGACAGAGGGACAGGTGCCAGCCATACTTCAGTTACTACTAAATGAATATGCACACTGGCAGGTTTTAAAATGGAAAGAAGCTTTAATAGAGTGCTTGTATTACAAATGTTTATCAGTAAAACACACTCTATTCAAAAATTATATTTCATTAATCATAATACATTAGAATAATTGGTATTCAGAGAACTTTTTGTACATGGCTAATTTATGGGGGGCATACATAATTAAAAGTCCTAGAATGATACGAGTCCAAGATAAGAATCAGAATAACTACAATATGCTGGAAGCACTTATATAAAGCTCTGTATGGCACTGAAATAACTGATGATCAACAATGTAAACTTTATTGATTATATGCATTTGGAAATACCTGATCACTGACTTGCTACATCTACAACATAAACAACAAAACCAGTACCTCTAGCTGGGCCTTACAAGTTTTAAAAAAAAAATTATTGTGTATGTTGTTATTATATTTATTTCCCAGCATAAGATGGTCTATATATGGTTACCAGTATAAGTGATGAAAACCGTAAGAACCAATGACCCTACTGGCAAGCTTTTCACATACCCACATTGGTTGGGCCTAGCGAAATATAGGTGATACGGAAGAGAGTGGTTAAGGCTAGCACGAAAGACAACCACCACCCAACAGTAGTTTAAATGCATGCAAGTACATGCATATTAAGTCTGACTAATTATCAATAAAAATCCCTTAAATTGAAAATTAAAAAATAAATTCCAGGAACTGAAGACCATTTTTCTATTTAACTGGAGTGCTCAAATGATTGTTGATATTCATGAGCAATACAATTTTCAAATCAGTCACAATATCAGTTATATTGTATGATTCACATTATTTTCATTTAGGACAAATAGGACACTATCAGGAAACTTTTGGTGAAAATCCCATGTTGATATGATTATTAAATAAAGAAAATTAGTGATATCTTCATTACAACAGTCTTATTTTCTTTCCTGATGAACTATTTATCATAATTAGTCTTCTGGTAAAAATTATAAGTAGCAATATAAAGATTTTCAAGATGGCTGCTATGGTGGCCATAATGGATTAACACCATTTTTTTTTATTAAACATTATAAGAACACCATATGCTTTTCATCTAGAAAAAGAAGCAATATCAAGATTTCTGAGACAGCTGCCATGGTGGCCATAATGGATGTCACAATTTTTAAGCCCAGTTAGACACCAGAAAAAGTCATCCACTGAAAATGCTATGCTGATATGACTTTCTATTCTGTAGTAGTAACAATAACAGGATTTTCAAGATGACTGCTATAATGAATGTCAGTTTGGCACCATTTTCATTCTGAACCAACCCGACATAGTAAAAAGTGTTTCAGTGAAGACACAATGATGATCTGACCATTCATTCAGAATTGGCAATAGCAAGATTTTAAATATGGCTGCTAGAAAGGCCAAATTGAATACCTCATCAAAATCATTTTCATTTAGGATCAACCAGACATCATAAAAAAATTGCCTGGTGAAAAAGCCAAATTGCTTTGACTTATTTTCAAGATGGACATCATGGTGGTTATATTTGAAGTCGAACCAGCATAATTTTCATCCCAAGATGTCTTTTAGTCAAAGTTCTTACAACCATCCATTCCGAAGGAGTAACAATATCATGAATTTTAAGATGGCTTCTGTGGTGATGATATGATGTCTATATGGAACTATTTTCATTAAGGGCCAAATGGATTTTATAAGTGAAAACCCCATGGAAATATGATTATCAGTTTAGGAGGATATGCAATATCAAGATTCTCAAGATCAGCCTCATTTTTAATTCAGACCAACTAGACATCAAAAGAAGTATTTTCGTGATATACCCATTTCAGCTCTCTGGTTACAGTAGTGAAAAGATTTTCAAGATGGTTACAGTAGTGGCCACACTACATGACCATGTTGATCCATTTTCAATTAGGACCAAACCAATCTGAGTCAAAGAAAATATGTTAACATGCTGGCATAAAGGAAATATTCCATTGCCAACACTGTATGTACAGTATACCAACTGTGTCATAACAAAATTTTCATGATAGCTCTTATGGCAGCCATACTATATCTCCTAGCAATAACATTTTCATTTAGTGCCACCCTGATCATGTGATGAATATATATATATATATATATATATATATATATATATATATATATATATATATATATATATATATATATATATATATATATATATTATATATGTCAGAACCTGTCTTGAAAGACCACCCTTTCTGCCAGAAAATTATGGTCTCTCAAGACAGGTGGTCTCTCATAACAGGTCACAGTGCTATATAATCATTAAGTTTGTGTAGTGAGGATATGGTCTTTCAAGACAGGTTGTCTCACATTGCAGTGGTCTTTCAAGACAGGTTTAACTCTATATATATATATATATATATATATATATATATATATATATATATATATATATACCCACACACACATACACACAATCTATACATATACATAAAGTTTCACAACAACCCACCATGTAATTTAGTAGCAGCGCTAACAAACTTGTGCAAGTAGATGGTTGACAATGGATAAAAGATCATCCTATATGTTATCCTGGTCTATGAGCACTCAAGCAAAATCAGTTATTTTTAACATTGTGACATCATAAAATTTTGGTTAGAAATTTTAATATGATGTGAATATCACCTGTACATTACATTGAAGGACAATTTTCTACATCTTACTTACATATCTGAGTTCCATGATCTGGTACTTGTATTAAAATATCCCCAGCTAGCAGCTATTTGGGTGGACATGGTCGGACGGTCTAATCCACACAGAATGGTGACTAGAAAATCCATTATACTTCCTGCACAGTCATATTTGCACAAAACCTCAGGCTGATGTTTAGCCAGCCAAAACAGTGTTGTGCATCCAAAACCCGTCGCTAGATGTTGATGCGAGTCTGGTTTTGGAAAGGCTGAAATGAAATCAGGTGTACATCTTTGGTCTTGCCATGTGTAGAGATTGCTGGAATTTTTGGTCACAAATTGTTCATTAGAGTAACCACAACCATCATCTGCTTTCCAAAGCACAAGACCATGCATCTGTCCAGAAATTCCAATGCAGCAAACATTGTGAGTCAAGTTTTGCGGAATCTGCAACAGGCACTTCTGTAGGGCAGCAAAAATAAGGCTTGGATTCTGCTCAAAACCACAGCTTCCAACATCACTAATTACATCAGCATGATTTAGCTCTGACACTGTGTATTCAACCTCATGTGACTCCTTATCAATTAGAGTCACCTTGACAGATGTTGTACCTAAATCTATGCCCAGAGACAGAAAAGACTTGTCATCAACCTCCATGCTCTGAGTTCTGGTTTGGCAAAGTCTTAGTTTAAACACATACAGTGATCATGAAAAATCTTAACAGAAATCAGTTTTTCTCCTTTCCATCTGAAAAACAATTGTATTTTAAGTCAAATTTAATTTATTGCATGAAAGCCAAACATGAATCTTACAACAATGTTTAAAGTATATGTTTTTAGTGACAACACCTTTGGCCCACATACAATTTCTAAACTTGTAAAAAAATTTTACTAACGAGTGTATTACATCTTTACAGCAAAAAAGCTGAAATATTACTCTGACTAGATAGGAAAATGACCTAACAATAATTGCAGCAGCATTAAAACACACAATTCATTGTAAAATATGTAACCAAAGCCTATGTCTGCAATGAAATACTGTTATTACCCTGTAAAAACCAAGCAGAGAAATATTTTCTGCAATTCAATTCTATTACTTGTAAGAAATTTTATAATATATACGTAAAATTTTTTCTAAATCGATTGATCAAGGGTTTGAGCATCATTGCTTTGGAAAACTGATGGTGCTTTTCTTGAATCAATCTAAATTTTAGTGGAATGTTTTGATAACAAATCACTTTAAAAACCAGCCACAATTAAAAACTTTTGAATGTGTCAAAATTTAGCAAGACTAACCCATGGCTTTATTTCTGAAGTTTATTAACATTCTAATTAACCACTCTGGTAGCCTAAATTGTCTCTGTCTTGAAAACAGGAGGTCGCGATTTTGAACCACAGCAGAGTTGTATCAAAGACTTATAAAAAAAATAGTGCAAGCTGCCACCTCACTTGGCACTCAGCATCAAGAAGTTAGTGTTAGGACTGCTTGGCCTGGTGTAAGGATAATGTGACTGGGTGGAATATGATGATGCATGTCTGGGTCATAATGCCCCAGTGCCAGATCTCAATAAAATAAACTTTTGTACTGCAGACATTGTAATAATATTACTGAATTATTGTTAAAGCTACATTAAAAGTCCTATTCACACACAAACAAACACACACACAAACACACACACACACTTCTAATTATGAACTGAACACTTCTTTCTGGAAATTCTAAATGATTTGTAATGTTTCTATGAGACATGTTAATGTTATATTGTCTTAATAACATGAAAATACCATTTAAAGCCCCAAGAGATAACAATACCATCCAATGAAAATGTAGCAATGGACTGGTTTTGTTGTTGTTTTGGGGCTTAATGCCATTTTTCAGCACATGATAGGCTATACATGGCGGCTAGTATTAATAGTGGAGGAAGAAACCAGGAAATCCGCGGAAAGAACGACACACGAGAAGCTACTGGCAAGCTTTCTCACATATCTACATTCGACGAATCTTAGACAGAGGTGAGATGGCAGTGATCCATAACAGAGAGCGCTTTAGACCACTCGGCAATGGACTGGAATTTCACCAGGAATTTATAACCATTAGGTTAAGCACACAGCTGTACTACAAAATGTTTTCAAAAACAAACTCTTGAAAGTGAACACAAATCAATGAAATACACAAGAAAGTGCATATGGTTTACAGTGTATTCTTTATTACCTAATTTATAGAATGTTGTCATGCCAAAGCTTATTGCAACCTTTCAGTTTAAATAACATCTTTTCTTTTCACCACTATGACATATGTATGCCACATTCAGTGCCTCTCTTTACTTCAAATTAAAGTCTCTGTGCTGTCACATTAAAGTCTCTCTATACTGTCATTTTAAAGTCTTGAAGTCTCTTTACTTCACATTAAAGTCTCTGTGATGTCACATTAAAGTCTCTCTATATTGTCATTTTAAAGTCTTGAAGTCTCTTTACTTCACATTAAAGTCTCTGTGCTGTCACATTAAAGTCTCTCTATACTGTCATTTTAAAGTCTTGAAGTCTCTTTACTTCACATTAAAGTCTCTGTGCTGTCACATTAAAGTCTCTCTATACTGTCATTTTAAAGTCTTGAAGTCTCTCTTTACCATCACATTCAATCCCTCTCTTTACTTCACATTAAGGTCTCTATACTGTCACATTAAAGTATCAGTCTCTTTTTACTGTCATATTAAAGTCTCTATACTGTAATATTAAAATGTCTAAATACTGTCACATTCAATGCTTCTCTTTACTTCACATTAAAGTCTCTCTTTACTGTCACATAAAGTCTCTGTGCTGTCAGATTAAAGGCTCAGTCTCTTTTTACTGTCATATTAAAGTCTCTATACTGTAATATTAAAATGTCTAAATACTGTCACCTTCAATGCTTCTCTTTACTTCACATTAAAGTCTCTCTTTACTGTCACATAAAGTCTCTGTGCTGTCACATTAAAGGCTCTCTATACTGTCACATTAAAGTCTCTCTTTACTGTCACATTAAAGTCTCAAAGTCTCTCTATACTGTCACATCAAAGTCTCAAAGTCTCTTAATGTCACATTTAAGTCTCTATCTGGTCACAATAAAGTCTCTCTTTACTGTCATATTAAAGTCTGTCTGTGTGTGTGTGTGAGAGAGAGAGATTTGGATTTGTAATGTAGCTTTAACAATTTTTCAGTCATATCACTATGTCTGCAGTGTAGCAGTATATAGTAATATCTAGCACTGGGCAATCATGACGCAGACATGAAGCATCATGTCTCACCCATTCACACTATCCTGACACCAGGCCGACCAGTCCTAACACTAACCTCTTAATGCTGAGTGTCAAGTGTGGTAGCTGTTAGTACTATTTTTGTAAGTCTTTGGTATGACTCAGCCAGGGATCAAAACCCACAACCTCAAGCATCCGAGGTGGATGTTCTAACCACTAGGTCACCAGAGCAATTCATTAAAATCACTCTTTACTGTCATATTAAGTCTCAAGGTCTATCTTTGCTGTTAAAATTTCTCTATACTATCACATTAAAGTCTCTCTCTTTACTGTCATGTTAAAGTCCAGAAAGTTTACTTGCCTTGTTCTGGGGCTAAGATTCAGCCTCAATTCCAATCAGAGCTTATTAAAATAATTCCTTTACTATATCCACTCTGGGAGGGAAATTGTTAAAATGAATGTAGCAAAGGATATAATTGGTATAAATTGCTAAAATGAAAGTAGCAAGGGATATAATTGGTATAAATTATTAAAATGAATGTAACAATGGATAAAATTGGTATAAATTATGAAAATGAATGTAGCAAGGGATATAATTGTTATACATGTATATTACTGAAATGAATGTAGCAAGGGATATAATTGTTATACATGTATATTACTGAAATGAATATAGCAAGGTATATAATTGGTATACATGTATATTACTGAAATGAATGTAGCAAGGGATATAATTGTTATACATGTATATTACTGAAATGAATATAGCAAGGTATATAATTGGTATACATGTATATTACTGAAATGAATGTAGCAAGGGATAAATTGGTATAAATTACTGAAATGAATGTAGCAAGGGATAAATTGGTATAAATTACTAAAATGAATGTAGCAAGGGATATAATTGGTATAAATTACTAAAATGAATGTAGCAAGGGATAATTGGTATAAATTACTAAAATGAAAGTAGCAAGGGATATAATTGGTATAAATTACTAAAATGAAAGTAGCAAGGGATAATTGGTATAAATAACCTAGACTATTAATTCAATGTTCATGCTACACTAATATTTGGGCTAAATCAATCCAAATAGACTGAATAGAACAGAGCGAGGTTGGTAAAAACTTAATGTTGAAAGTTCAAAATTATAATGTTCAGAAGTCTTTGTTCCAAATTTCGCATCAGCTCTGATGAAATACAGTGCTATTAAAACATTATAAGAATATTAAAACATGTTTTATTTTACTTTATCACAGCATAACATAGATTAGCAACATTAAAAATGTCAGCTCAAAAGCAGCAGGTTTTCAATGTAAAAAAGTAATTTTCTCATTTGCCTATGTAAAAAATTTTGGATAAATAATTTTATTTTTACTGGACCTAGATACATCCAATGAGTCATTAACAGGGTTAAATATATTTTATTTTGCACTCAATGTTTTCAAGGATAATGGGTAACAGATAGCTACATATTTTTTGGCAAATGGGTCAGATCAAGTAAAAAGGATAATGACCAAGGTAACTATCCATATTTATCTATTTATTTATTATTATTATTATCATTATTATTATTATTATTATTATTATTATTATTATTATTATTATTATTATTATGGCTTTATTTAAAGAGGGTAACTCAATTAGTTAAGAACTAATCTACCTTGAGGCCCTCATTCAAAGGAATTTATTTATTTTTGCTGCATCTCTGAAGCCATTGTATATACTGGGTTCGGAAAGAGGAAACAGAGTGGGCATTTCTAATCTCAACTGGAATATTATTCCATAGCAAAGTTCCAAAGTATTGGAAACTTTAAATAATTCCTTATTTGGTTTGGGAATTTCGTAATGTTTGGTAGACATTGATCGCAGGTGGGGAGTATTTCCAGGTAGCCTATACTTGAATTATGATTGTAAATATTCAGGAGCACTATTATTGGCTATCCTGTACATTAATTTGGCTTTTCTTAAACAGATTCGGTCTTTAATAGGTAGTATTTTTTACTTACCAGCTAAATTTTCCTTGCTTTATTTCTGGATTGATATTAACTCAAAAGCTCTTTTTTGAAGATGTGCCAGTTTTGCTAAGTTTTTATCATTTGAATTACCCCATACTGTATTACAGTAGTCTAAATAGGGTTGTATGTAACTGTTATAAAATAGTTTTCTATGCTTTTCCAGGAGAAAGTGTCTTATCCTACTGAGAAGCCATAAACTTGAATTGACTTTTTTACTGTTATGTTTGATATGTTCAGTCCATGATAGGTTATTATCTACCAAAACACCAAGTAGACTATCGTGACAGACCATTTGCAGCCTTTTATCCTTCCATGTCAGACATAGTTCATCGCTATCAAGTTTTGTTCTTTTTTTCCGTGTTGAGATAAGTAATATTTTAGTTTTACCAGTATTAAGAACCATGCCATTGCATGTGCACCAGTATTCTAGTTTGTTTAGGGCATTCTGTAAAGAAATTTCGAGTTCTTGTTTTGTGTTTTGGATGTTTGACAATGTTGTGTCATCTGCATAGAGATCTGTAGATGATACAGAGTCCTTTAATACAAGTGATAGGTCATTAATAAATACATACCCAAATAAATTACATACCCAGGAAGTGATAAAAAATGGTGTCTTATCAGTGACATGGCTTGGGCAACATAATATTTTTTAAGACAATAAGAGCAAAAGTCCGAAGTATACTGGTGCATTCAAAAGCAACACTTGTTGAAATGGTGGCATTACAGCAATGGCAGTAAATGGCCATTGGAAAATATTAGACTGTGCCACCTCTAAAGACATACATGTAAAAAAATAACATGTAGATCAAGGAAATGTCTGGTGCAAAAATAACTTCAGTGTATCCTGACAAATAAACCTACCGCTGCTAAATATTGTCTGCAAAGTGTACTGAATATCTTTCGTAAAAAACCTGTGAAAAAATTTCATTCTATCACACGACTAATGCAGCACTTCCTGATCTATCATCACTTGATTATTTCATGGTTTTGTAATAAGACATGTATGGATCATGAATCCATTTTATTAAGTGGTAGTAAAATTACATTTACAATATACTTCATTATAAGGCAGCCTCACTATAATGAAATTAATTAAAATGAAATTAATTAAATAAAATGAAATTAAATAAATGAGAGATATAGAGAAATCGGTGTGTAGAGGTTGAAATTATTGCAAAACACACAAGTGTGATATAAGACGATGTTGCTCGAGGCAGATTTAATTTAATGTGTGCAAGCAAATCATAACAAAACTGTCTATTAACAAAGAGAGTGAGAGGGTAAAAAATACTAGACATCAAATCACAGAGACACAGCACAGTAAGAGCATATAAAGATGAGAGAGAAATAGAAGATACAAACTGATTGCGAATGACAGCCAAACAAAATGAAAGTTAGCTTCTTTTGTTTCTTTTCTTTCAAATATTTTAAGAAATGTAAATATATGAGAAAAAATCTAGTGAAACTCTAAACTCCTTTTCCATATTTCAAAATCATATTGCACCTGTAAATAACATGCATTACAAATTACAATTTGAATCCCAAGAGATTAAATTTAATCTCTGCAAACAAATCAAGATGAAATATAAAAAGTGAATTTTTTTTCTTGTGTGTGTGTTTGGAATTTGAGTCATAAAATGTATGAGTAAATAAATTTGTTCTCACTAATCACCATTGTTCATGCACCCTTGAAAACTAACAGTAGCTGTCTGGATAGGTTAATTTTAACAAATGAAAAGAAAAACAAAATTAGTCAAATTTTATTATTATTGCTTATATTCAGTATAAATACTGTAGAAACTTCATGTGTTTTGTCACAAAACTGACTATATTAACCAATTAAAATGTAAGCAATAATTGCATCACTGACCATTTGTTTCAGTGAATGCCACTGAAACCATCTGCAATACTCTGGTCTGTTCCCTTCTTTTCTTCCAATGAACTATTGTGAATTGCCTTTACATGTAAGTTTCACATTTCCACCAAAATGTTGTTGTTGTTGTTGTTGTTGTTGTGCTTAACGCCATTTTTCAGCACAAGATAGGCTATTCATGGCGGCCAGTATTAATGGTGGAGGAAGAAACCGGGAAATCACCGGAAAGAACCACCGACCCACGAGAAGCTACTGGCAGGCTTTCTCACATATCCACATTCGCCGAATCCTAGACTCGAACCCACGCAGACAGAGGTGAGATGGCAGTGATCCGTAACGGACAGCGCTTTAGACCACTCGGCCACTCGGGGCCCCTCCACCAAAATGAACCAAACAGTTTATACTGATGAATATCGAAAACACCTCCAAACTTCACTGAAAGATATCATTATCCCCTACAGCAGTCTCATGATAAGTTTATCAAAATATTTTCCTGTGCTGTTCTCTGGCTTGAAAAGGCGTAACCTTGTTCCTATCTCAAATTGAAAAGAGTTACCAGGTAAACGCAATGATGATCACGAAAAAATGGTTATTTTATCAACAATTAAAGTACAGAACCATTTGCTAATATCTAAGTAACAGAAAGTTTAGACATAGTTTTTAAAAATCTGTGTAAAAAGGTCAGTAATGTCCAACTGGAATCAGTAATGTTCCTTACTCTCTCCAAGCTCTGTTGTTACAATTTCTCACCTTATTCTCATATCTCACTTATAAAATGTGTTACACAAAACATTAAGGCCGATGCTGATACCACAAATTAAACTAATAATGTCTTGTTAAGACCCAATTCAGCTAACAATATAAAATTCATCAACTGAATATTAAACTATTAGTATACTTGATATAGCAACTATCATTGATATACATGTATGACTGACACAGAATTTTGACACAAATGATCTAAGAGTCATAGGTGAGACAGAAAACCCTAAAATTTTGAATAAAATCTTTCTTCATACTGTAATATCATTCACAAGCTTCCGGGCAAGAAAAAACCCTAACATTTTGAAAAGATGTTTCTTTGTACAATTATATCATTCATAAGCTTCCAGGCAAGACAAAAAAACCTTAACATTTAAGAAAAAAAAATCTTTTCTCATACTATGATATAATTCACTGAATTCAGCTACTAATGTAGAAGATATGATTTTTGAGAAACTGTAGAAGATAGGACTTTTGAGAAACTGTAGAAGATAGGACCTTTGAGAAACTGTAGAAGATAGGACTATTGTGAAACTACCATATTAAACAAGATTGTTCTGCTGTTGTTATAACAAGTTATACTTTTAGGCATTTGTGCATACATTTTTAATTTTACAATAACAGTTTGTCAATATATGTTCATAAGAACATACTATTTGTTTATTGCACTTTATACTATGTACCTGAAATCAACTTGAGTTATTGGCAAGTTCCTGCCTATAGTCTACAGGTCTATTCAACCAATTTTTAAACCCCTCTTTAAATATCACCCTATCAACAATTTACCAGAATTTTCCATGAACTTCAAAAAATTAAAACTGAAATCATAAGGCATCTGAAAAGAATTCATAACCAAAATGTGAAAGCACTCTAGGGAAAAAGTTAATGAAGTAAATTAATTAGAAATCACTATATATATATATATATATATATATATATATATATATATATATATATATATATATATATATATATATATATATATACTCTTGTTTTTTGTTTATTTGTTTTCAACTTTGTCAACAACTACCTATTATCATCTTTCTGATAGGTATATCTGTACATATTTATTTTATAAAAGTTTAATTTATACAGTTATTCTTAATGTACAAAGTTGTTAGCTGAGCACTGAGAAATAATAACTTTTAATATGTTACCTTGTCACACAAAATGATTTATACAATAAAGCTAAATTGATTCTTTCTTTCTTGGTAGTAACTGTATGTATAACAAACTGACTGATAAATCTCTGGGTGTGTGTGGAGAAAGAGAGAGAGAGAGAGAGAGAGAGAGAGAGAGAGAGAGAGAGAGAGAGATTTGGATTTTTAATGTAGCTTTATCAATTTTTCAGTCATATTGCTGTGATATCTAGCATCATGGTGCAGCATCAAGTCACACCCAATCAAATTATCCTGACACCAGGCTGACCAGTATCAGCACTAATGTTAAACACCAAATGAGACAGCTGCTAGTACAATTTTATAAGTCTCTGTTAAGAATTAGCCAGGGTTCAAACCTGTGACCTCCCTCATCAGAGGTGAACACTCTAACCACTTAGGCCACTGAAGCTGTAATCCCAGTTGGAAGTTAATATATAAGATTGGTAAGAAATTTCACCTTTCATTATTTCTGTAAAGCAGTAATATCTACATTTCCACATACATACATACATACATACATACATACATACATACATACATACATACATACATACATACATACATACATACATACATACATACATACATACATACATACATACATACATACATACATACATACATACATACATACATACATACATACATACATACATACATACATACATACATACATACATACATACATACATACATACATACATACATACATACATACATACATACATACATACATACATACATACATACATGAAAGCTGTTCTTCCGTCATTCAAAATTTCCTTCTGTAATTCACAGCAAATATGACTGATACTGCATTTATAATCTATGATTATGACCTTTATTCTGCCTACTCCAAAGTAAATATACAAATGATGGTGAAGCACAATGAAATGGGATTCTTCTTTCAAAAACATGTAACACAATCTGACATTCTACTCATGCTCATAAATTTCAACAGTCAATCTTTTTGGAAGTGAGTTTATGCCAGGAAGTATCCGAAATAGGCTGATTTTAATGAACAACTCCGGTGGCCTAGTTGTTAGAGCATCTGCCTCAGATGCAGGAGGTCGTGGGTTCAATCCCCGGTCAAGGCGTACCAAAGACTTACAAAAATGGTACTAACAGCTGCCTCGCTTGATGCTCACCAATAAGAGGTTAGTGTTAGGACTGGTATCAAGATAATGTGACTGGGTGGGACGTGATGCTACATGTCTGCGACATGATTGCCCCAGTGCTAGACATCACTATAAACTGCCACACAGCAGATATTGTAGCAATATGACTGAAAAATTGTTAAAGCTATGTTACAAATCATAATCACATCACATCACAGACATAGGCTGAGATCTCCAGTTTGATGAAAGAATCCTGGATTCCTCAGTTTATATCTAAGTACAATGTATTGGTCTTATGACGCATTTGTTAAAAAAAATAACTGGCAATGTAAGTATGCAGAACATCAATCCCTGAATGTGTTATTTTTGTGCTTCAAACCAGTCTTGCATCCTTCATAACTCATTTTTCTAGAAATGAAAAATAGTCAGGGACAAAAAATATTAAGTTACTGGAAAAGGATGTAATTTTAATTTATTATTATTCTAACCGCCATCTACAGGAAAACTATATAGGTCAAAATAAGTTAAATATCAAGATTCTCTTAAATGACGATTTAAATTTACTGTGAAAGTAAAATTGTTTATCATCAGCATTCAATATTTTTGACAATTTCACAGAAGTCTAGTTCTACCTCCGATAATACTGTTCTACCTCTGACAAAACTGTTACAAATAAAGTCTGCAGAGCAATATCAATCATCCTTACAAAATAACTGAAAAAATACCCTATATTAAAATATTCACACTCGATGGGCAATCAAGCAAAATCTTCCATACTCAGTGGTGCAATTACGTATATAAAACTTATCTATACGACACACGGTACTAATTGTATTGAAGAATGGAAACCAGTCTAAAAATGGCTCTAGAAACCAGTCTAGAAACTTTAAATAGAGTACATACGGGTTTGGCTGACCTGGAATGGTTAATAATGTAAATTATATTTTAGGAAAAAGAATCTTTTGAGCCCTTATCCTAGTTGTAAGTGAATAAAAATAGAGACATTGTTTTACTGCTGGAATTTCAGTTTTTTAATAGTCTTGAGTGGGGAACACTCGTTACTAAAATTAGCACCTGACTCTTTGATGCGTAATTGAAAGCACATGTTTCAAACATACGCAGTTCCAGAAAATGCCGCGGCTCATATACTTTCCTCTGAATAGAAGCTGACTACCAGGTTTCATCTATACTGATAAATATAAGATTGGTCATGAGCACTCCAAACTTTTAAGTTATTGAATTTTTCATATCATGGTGTTTGCATGTGTTTACTATCGAACTGAATTAGTACCGTGATTTCTATAGCTTCCTACACTCACGCACAGCGTGTAATACCTCCTTTGAGAAGAGCCACTGCAAAGGAAGTTCTAATGCTGAAACAAAACTACGAAACTGAAATAATCAATAAATTAAAAAATAAATAAAATCATATTTACGCGTCATGCCAAAATTCGAAGCAATCAGAAACATTAAAATATTTCGTACTTTCCTCTGCAGCTGCTGCACAGTTTTGGGTGGACCCAGTAAACCGTGCAATGTATTTGCGCAGCGTCTATAAAGTCTTTCTCTGCTTGTAATGTAGATGGATGTGCATAAAGCAATTAAGAGTACATGTTTGAATCAAATTATTGTTAGTTTCTATTTTGATTATGCAATGGACATTAAAACACCTGCTATCTACGTTCAATCCAATCTCCTCCATGCATACACAGAAAGCAGCCATATAAATTATCTGCTTGTGGAATATTTAAGTCTTCAGCGATAATGATTTTTGGGGTCTGTTTTTCCATTCATATAAAACCATACTGATTACGTCATTTAATAGTATCTGAATGTTTGTTGTCATTTTTTTTTACATAGACAAGAGTAGTATGGTGTGGAGATATAGCGACAATGGGAAAGTACATTACGGATTCACCCCACCCCTCCTGTACCTTTATAGCGACATGACTTTTCAACAAAAAAAAATGTCACACCCAGGGCCTGTATAGCGACAATTGGAAATTTGTATTAATGACTAGCACCCCCTGGGCCTGTATAGCGACAAGAGTTATGACAACAGGTGGCATGACGTCACGGTACTGGTCACTTTGCAACATTGTAGCAATGTACAAGTACTGTGACGTCAAGCGTTCGTTAAGTACTGTGACGTCAAGCGTTCGTTGTGTTAGAGTAATGTATGTTTTATAACTGACATATACTATACGATTCTATTTTTTTAAAATTGTTGTTGTTTAGGCAATATAAAAATTGTTTAAAAAAATATATTTGTTGTTTAGACATTATTAAAAATAAAAATCTTTTCTAGGCATTTGAAAGGGCACTGAAAAGGCCTTTGTTTATTATGTTAACACCAGTTCGTTAACATACAGGTTATCTCACTGATGTTCTTCTCTTTCTCAAACTACGTCTCAGTCCTGGTCTGTAGATGAGGACTCTCTTTAGACACCCTTGTCTCTCCACATAGATTCTTCGTTTCCAAAGGGCTGTATCGGTGATCTGGGTAATGGCCCATGATGAACTGACATACATGGGATAGTCCGGGTTGAACAGCATTGATGATACGAGGGTAGACGATTCTACGTCAGTCCACATCTTTTGTGATTAGAACAGGTGAAGAGAATGAAGTGAACCGCGTTTATTTATAAGGAAAGAGCGGATCGAAACAGATTGAAATGGTTTACCAACCCAATACGAGTTACAAAATTCAGACACTTCGCGGAGTCTGTCTTCCAATCCGAAGAGAGCAACCGGTGACGTCACAATCTCTATATACGTGTGCTAGCGTTTGTACTCAGGGAATTGATCCGACATTGTTAGGTTTAACATGACGGAACCTCAGAAGATAATGAATTGGGGTACACCGGCCGTGGAAACGAAAAGCGATGGCATATCAGCGGCTACAAAAGGGAAAGTTGTGTTACTTCCCGAAGAGACCGATTTCAACTGGGACTTAGTAGATTTTCTCTCTTCGCAAGAATTTATTCTGGCACCAGTACCTTCGCCACTTTCTCCTTATTTACCACACGTTGCGATTTTAAACAAAGACAGAAAGAAGAATTAGATAATTTTTTACAGCAGCAAAAAGAGGCAGAACAAGCATTTCTCCTTGAACAGCAACAGAGAAGAAGAAGAAGAAGAAGAAGAAGAAGAAGAAGAAGAAGAAGAAGAAGAAGAAGAAGAAGAAGAAGAAGAAGAAGAAGAAGAAGAAGAAGAAGAAGAAGAAGAAGAAGAAGAAGAAGAAGCGAGAAGAAAAGGACAGGAAAAAGCAGTAGAAACAAAATCTAGGAGAGAAGGAGAACAGTGAAAGTCAAATTACCACGGTACTCTTGGATATTTTAGCTGAGTTAAGAAATCTGAAATAAATGTATTAGACTTCTTTATTACGACCCAAGAGAAAAAGACCTTCCCGAGCCAAACAGCCTAACGCTGTGATTACACCAGAGATACCACCCATAGTGATTTATACGAAATCATTGACAGGAGCAAGTCCACAAGTAGGCCTTGGCCGTGACAAAGGCTCAAGGCAGTAAAAGCGGATTGCTTCTCGTTCCTGAGTTTGTTCTAAAAAAACAAACACCTAACGGTCCTTTTCAGGTGCCTCACTTCTTCCGAAAAGAGTTAATATTCATTTTGTCAAACTCAATTAAAAACTCAAAATCCTTTCTTTACTTCTAGTATGTTTGTGTGAATGCGTGGGTGTAGGCTCTTATTCTAAAATATCAAAACCAGGAGACACTTACGTTTCTTTCTGTCTGCTCCATTCTGGTACAAATATTTACAATTCAATTCACAACTCAATACAACACACCTTTTTAAAGTTCATAGACTTCTTCTGTCTCTGATTCTTTTTTTTAGCTCACACTCTCTGTTTCTTTAATTTCTTCACTTTCAGTTTTTCTACCTCTTCTTCCTAACTTTCTTCTCTACTTCTTTTCTTCTCTTTCGAAACGTTTCGGGATTCTTTCTTTTCTTCCTCATCCTCTTGCTCCTGTTGTTTCTATGGCACTCTGAAGACCATTGTCCTCTCTCTTGACAATGATAACAGGTATCTCGTCTTTTGCCCCCTTTGACCCTGATATTTTGACGGTTTGGATATTCTTTAGCCCAATGCCCTTTATTCTTACAGATATAGCAAGCATCTTGACTTTTATTTCGAAACGAGGAATAATAGTTCGTCGGATTGTCTGAAGAAAACTTGCGTACGACACCTCGCAAAGCTCTAATCAGAAGTTTTATCTGTGTGGGTTCTTCCATCGTGCTGATCGGTTTGAGAGCAAAATAAATACTGAGAGGAAAGGCAATAGCCATTTATATACACTGGTTTAAGATGTATATAAAGACAATCATTTCGTTTCACGTGTAGTAATTTGACTGTTTGCAATCAAGATGAAAAGATCGCATCCTTTTGTAAAGAAAGGAGAAGAAAGTAAGAGGTGGAAACGTGATTTATATCCTCGCACAGTAGCTGAAGTATTGTCTCAAATCCATGCCAGCGATTTTGATGATGAGATGAGTGAACCAGAATCTAAGCCCAGGGAGTATCCACAAAACCATAGTTTATTACATTAGTAAACCCTGAAAACTACTACCACATTCTAGAGACGGACAAACGCTCCTCTAGAAAATTCAGAACTACAGCCTACACGTACGCAGTGAAGTTAAGAGATATCAAGTCCTATGTTCCACTGGAGAAAGCACCGATGTATGCGATTTTTTTAACCACACTGAAACGGCATTGTCAAGCCAAAGAAGATGATCGCTTTATTCTTTCCATTCATCACGACAGTTTAAAGTTACCCGTTTGGATCGAGTTTAGCACCCAAGCAGAATTGACACCTTCTAAAGTCATTGACAAAATTCAACACGTACAACAATCCAATGACAAGTTTCACATCACTGACGGAAAAGCGACACATGTGTCTCTTCCACAAGGGACAGAAAAGCGCATAGAGGTGTTCTTAGTCGATGCCCTTCGCAACATCAAGCGTAGCCTCGTCCAAATTAACAACCCTCAAGACCAGGTGTGTTTAGCCCGTACCATCGTGGTGGGACGAACGTATGCCGACAAGAACAACACGGGAGAATGGAAAAGAGCCTGAAAAAACTATTAAACGATCTGACCGAGCCAAACAACAAACAGCAGCAGAACTCCTATAACACCAAACGGTGTTAGCTAAAGACACGCCCTGTGGCATTCCTGAAATGCAAACGTTGCAAGACGTCTTGGCTCCACGTTACAAATTGAAAGTGCACCCTCAAGAAGTGCGTAGAGTTCTGTTGTTTCAAGGCAAAGATTTCAAAGACGGAAAATGAACATTCTGACGCCATTACCAGTATTCACTGCATTCCTGTGAGAAAGTTATTACTGTGAGAAATGTGATTATGACTATAAGAATCGAGAAGATAACAAGCATTGCGGATCGAAATGCTCAGGATGTTTGGACTCTAAACCCTGTTTAGACGAAGGACAAGAACGAGTGCATTTCCCAGCTTGTCAGCGCACGTTTAGCAGCCTTGCACGTTACCAACAACATTTGAAAACGCAAGGTTCATAGCGGAAATGTGCTTGTCAACTCCTGAGATTGTCGCCAAATCGTAGACGTGGATCACCAATGCTACGTTGAAAAATACCATCCTAAACATGAAGAAAGAGAAGAAGAAGATGACCAGAAAATAAAGAAAGGCAATTTCATCTTTTTTCAATTTCGAATGCATGCAAGAAACTGGTATTCACATTCCTAATTTCTGCGTGACTCAGACCTTAGACCCTACAGACGAGACGTGGAGCCACGAAGACATCGAATGTTACGGAAATTGTCATCGCTATGCCACAGTGATGGCTCACAATTTTTCTGGATACGATGGACAGTTTCTGTTGAGATGCTAGACGGAACAAAGTACCGAACGTCCTAAAGTAACTTTGAACGGAGTCAAAATCATTTCTATGCAAGTGGGTCAAGTGCAGTTTAAAGATTCGATGAGTTACTTGGGCATGCCTTTGAGTCGCATGCTTAAAACGTTTGGCATAACAGAAATGACCAAAAGGCTATTTTTCGCACTTTTTCAATACTGAAGCCAATCAATATGCTGTTCTACCCCATTTGCTTGAGGCTCACTACTACGACCCCGACAACATGCGTACTGAACAACGAGAAGCTTTCTACGCATGGTACCAAACTCACGGCGAGGAACCTTTCGACTTTCAGGAAGAAATGTTAAAATATTGTCGTTCCGATGTGAACATTTTACGGCGATGCTGTGAAACATTTCGACAGCTGTTCATGGAGCACGGATGGATCGATCTTTTGAAGAAGCCTGCACCATTGACAAAGCGTGTTCCTTAGTGTACAATTCATGCCCGAAAACACGCTAGCTGTCATCAGTCCTCAAACAACCAATTTTGTCAAACGTTCATACTTGGTCAAAGCCCTACGCTGGTTACATTACTTGTGTGACATGGAAGACAAATGGATTCAACATGCCCGCAACGGAGGAGGCGAGAAAGGCATCGGAAGGTATTCAGTCGATGGATGGAACATAGAAAACCCCCAGATCGTGTACGAGTTTAACGGGTGTTTATTTCACAGATGTCCTACCTGTTATCCTCAACGTGACACTAAAAATCGGTTTTTACAATTCACCATTGAAGACTTGTACCAGGCCACTTGTCAACGTCGCTTGCAATTAGAAGATCATGGATACCAAGTGGTGGAAATGTTGGAACACGAGTACGATCAGCGATTGAAAACTGACCCTGAGTTTAAAAGCGTCATGGAAAGGTACAAGCTGGTGGACCCTCTGAACTGAAGGGACAGTTTGTACGGAGTACTGACGAATGCCACCTGTCTGCTGTACCGAGATGACGAGGAGAATGGAGAAGAAATCAAATATTTGGACGTATGTTCTCTGTATCCGTTCGTGTGCAAATATTGTCGCTTTACCGTAGGGCACCCGCAATTGCTGACCGAACACATAGGCGTAAACAATATTCGACAATACGAAGGATTAATCAAGTGCAAAGTCTTGCCTCCCACAAACTTGTACCATCCCGTGTTACCTCCTTCATTGTCAAGGGAAACCGATGTTTCCCTTGTGCCATACTTGTGACGTAACGTGCAACCAAGACCGCCCTTGTCAGCACACTCGGGAAGAACGCGCATTGACGGGAACTTGGGTTAGTGTAGAATTGTTTAAAGCTCTGGACCTGGGATACCAACTGTTAAAAGTGTACGAAAATTACCACTTTCCCAAGACAGAAAAGTACCACAAAGGTGACGAGACTCAAAAAGGCATTTCCTCAGACTACGTAAATGCTTTTTTGAAACTGAAACCAGAAGTCAACGGCTATCCTTCCTGGTGTCACTCTCCCGAAAGCCAAAAGAAATTAAAAATGATATACTGGGAGTAAGAAGGCATCACTTTAGACCTCTTTGAGAAAAACGAAGGAAGGCTATCGTTTACCAAAGTGATGTTGGGGTAAAATGGCACAACACCCATGTTTACCCAAAACGGAGTATTTGTCAGAACATTCCGCTACTTACAGATGATTCTGGACAAAACCAAATGGATGAAACACGTAGACGTCGTTCGTGAGGACGTACTCAGGACTTTGTGGAAGCCGACGAATTTGGAAATGTCATCATTGCGGCTTACGTGACAGCCCAAGCTCGCTTAAAATTGTACTTAGCTTTAGAACTGTTTGGAGATCGTGTGCTGTATTTTTTGACACGGACAGTTGCATCTACATCATTCGTTTGGGTCACCATCAACCAGAAATCGAAGGCGAACGTCTAGGAGCCTGGACGGAAGAGCATCCCGAGGACAAGATTCTAAGTTTTGCCAGTGGCGGTCCCAAAAATTATAGTTACGAATACCGTAACCCTCAAGGAGAGTGCACACGGAGTGTAAAGTGAAAGGATTGACTCTCAATTATCGCACCAGTCAAGTGGTAAACTTTGACGTATGCAAAGAATACTTGCAGTCTGGACAGGATGGAAACTTTAAAGTGACCATTTACCAAACTAACAAGATCGTACGTTTACCCACACATCAAATCGTCAGTCGACCCTTGGAAAAAGTCTATCAAATCGTGTTCCAGAAGCGAGTAAGGCTTCCCAACTACTTTACTGTACGGACATGCCAATATTGGTCAGCATATAAAAAGGGACATCGTCCAAGACCAAAAGTTCATTGTGACTACCAAGTCCAAGAGAGAAAGATGAATTCGTTATACACAGCAAATATCAAGCAAGAGTAAACTCTAGTGCGATGCTGTGCCTTACAATGACATAGATGCCGTAAGCCTGTGACCTTAGTGATTCAGTACTACATTATCGTGATGGGAATTTTGCTATGACGACCAATCATATGATGGAAAGGGTATATGATGGTATATGTGTCAAACCTAACGGATGCGAAAGAGATGCCACTCGTCATCGTACATCTTTTCAATTTACTTGTTTTCATTGTCGGTGTCATCCTCCACAAAGAAACCACGCGACTACCACCCTACGGATTTCACGTAAAGCTGGGTCAATTTCTGCATATTTAACCACACCATTATCGAAACGAACCTGCACAATATGAATATTCGTTCCCTGTGCGATGGTCAGAATGCTGTGACTATGAAAAACGATTGCAAACCTTCCAAGGAAAATGGCCAAAATATCTGGGAGAACCTACCCCTGCAAAATTAGCCAGAGCCGAATTTTTATTACTTGGGCGAAGGGGATAAAGTCAAGTGCTTCAGTTGTCACTTCACGAGTGGAAGAAGAAAGATTGCGCTTACATGGAACATGCTCGTTGGTACCCAGATTGTTAGTACCTACCTTTAGTGGGACCTCGTCCTTGGTTTGGGACCAACCATGTCGTGTAAGAAACTAATCTTCAAACATTACCACTCGAATTGCAAGAAAAGACTTACAAGGACATTTGGCAGAGACTTGCTAGAGTCAAAGGTCAATCTGTGACTGTAGAACTTTTGTGTCGAGAACTTCAAAGAAGGAAAGTGAAAAAAAATCAACCAACGAGTTCTATATCTCTGGATCAAGGGTGTGTTCATTCTTTGTTTTCGCTTGAGACCATTTACATTGGAAGCTTTTATTAACATTCTTGACCGTTACGCTGAATGACAAGTGACAAAAGTAACTCACTACGTTCATTACTATCGCTCTAGGAGAAATGTTTGACATATATAGTCATGAATCCTTTGCAAGAAAACATTCGTGACTTACCTGTGGAGTTGAGAGAACGCATTTACCGAGAGTTGCTCAAAATACAAGTCAAACGTAAAGAAGAATTGCATCCGTTGCGCCACCGATGTTGGAACTACTGATACCTCAGTGCTATAAGAAGAATAATTCGGAGGAAAATTTCCAGTGATCAGACATTGATGAAGCGGGTCATATTCCTAAATTTTTGGATGCCATTCATTCAACTTACAAGATGATAATAGGACACCAAATTCCAAAACACGAATTAGAGGATAACAAACAATGTTTAAAACACAAATTCCTTGACGTTCAAGAAAGCACTTCTGTGTGAAGTGTGTTCATTGAGTTAGTAACTGCACGGTACTAAAATAAAAAGGAGCTATTAAAAGGTATACTTATTACATAACACCAAAGAGGGTATAAAACGTTCTGCCATGCCACGACCTTTATCATTGGTGATACAACTAGTAAAAGGAGATCCATGATCAAATTCAAACAGTGGAGGATTACCATTGCCTTTTACGAGAACTGTGTCCATTTAATTAAGGTCGACGTGTCGTGTGTGTGTGTGCGTGTGTATGTGTGTGTGTCTTAATGACTTGCTTTCTGGGATTTCGTTTACCCTCCGATGCTTTGTGGACTCTGTACGAATAGTATTGTCACACGATAAAACATGACAGTGGTCCATTGAAATACCCACGAGAGACTCATCCTCCTCAAAGCTTTGCGTTTTCATCTGGATACATCTCGAACTTAACTGGAAAATAAGATTCGTCAACTTTTAGGTACTAACGAGGCTTTATGCGGATGTGTGTGAGTGTAGCTTGTGACTTTCATTCTTACTGGATAGATGAACAAGACTGAAAAAGTGGGGGTATTAAGGCTTGGTCTAAATAAGTGGCCGACTATGCCCGAGATTTGTAATCCTAAAACAATAAAACAGTCCGTGGAAAAAAATCACTTTTAATCCTCTGTTAGTGACAATACCAAAAGAAGAAGAACAGACTGTCACCGAGGAAAACTATTCTCTTCAGGAGAACCTTTGTGTAACGGTACCAAGGAATGTACAAACGTTTAGAACATTACACACTTGCCTAGGACTCTACATTTGAATGACAAAAAATGTTGTAAAGTAGAAACTTGTTTATATTACACTGCACTATGGTTGTGTTGATGTGTCTTTTATCCATGTACTTATCCATTTGGCTATTATGTATTTATGTCTTCCGTGTTATTCACAATTTTAAAAAATTTGCAATAAACATGTCCTGATCAAAAGTATAAAACCTCTTGTCTTGTCTGTCTTCACGTTACAAAAAAAGTGACATTCCTGACACTACTATGGCTACCTCTACTGTCCCTGCTCCCTCTCCCTCCACTTTCAATGTCATTGATGAACATTTAGATCGTGCTAGTTGGGAGGATTTGTATCTTCGACATCCTTTTAACATGCTCATTGCTGGACCTAGTGGTTCAGGCAAAACCTAATTTGTCAAACGTTTGATCGAACATAAACATCATTTGATCGATCGTCCACCTCAACGTATCATGTGGTGTTACAAAGAATGGCAATCAGCGTACAACCTTCTACTAGAAAGTCAAGGTGAATCCATTGTCTTTGCGGAAGGCATTCCTGTCGAAAACGACGGAATCGTTTCTGACCCCAGTCAAACCCATTTGGTTATCTTTGATGATATGTTAAGAGAAGACGAAGATGAAATTAAACTGTGATTTACACATCATAGAAATGCCAGTGTCATTTACATCACCCAAAAATTTGTTTCAACAAAGTAAAACCCATCGTACCATCAGTCGTAATGCTCATTATGTGGTCTTGTATAAAAGTCAGAGAGATAATTCGCAAGTGCAAGTCTAAAAAGCACAATGGGTGACATATTCAAAAATTACAACTCAAAGGCATTCGATAAATTGCAAAGGTGGATAACACAATATTGGCATAAGAACTCCCGTAGGAAAAACTGGACATAATATGACCAGACAAAAAAAAACCTACCTAACTGAAATAAAGTTAGATAGGAAAGGGTGACTTAAGGTGCGGAAATAGCGACCCGAGTGGGAGACCTAGTTGCGGGTCTGCCGTCAGAGAGCGATGGGGTGCGTTCGGTTAGATAAGCTTCACACAGTTCCAGAAGGCCCAGCTCGGGGCCAAGCGCCCTCTTAAAAGGACATACAGGGCCACAACCAGTCGCACTAATACTACCAGGTAGTACGCGACTATAATCCTAATGTGTGTACAGTCTGACCAAAAAAAAATGAATCGGACCTTGCGCAAAAGACAGACGTGTTTTCTTGGTGCTCTCATCAACTAAGAGGAAGAACAACGATATAACAATGATGGACAAAGGGAATAAGGGCAACTAGGAGCTGGGCTTTGATAATATTAGGAGTGATTCTCTTCAGGCTGACTAACAATGTAAAAGGCGATAAGGATAATGAATGTAAATTTAAAGTAAGGTGTGGAATAGAGTAAAAATAGGATTAATTGATTATTGTGAAATATCTTCAAAATCATTCGCATATAAACTCAATTATCCCATTAATGTCCTAATTAATATTTAATTCATTAATTTATTAAAAAGCAAATACCCTCCCAGTGTTACAAATAACAACTTTAAACACTTTGTTGTCATAACAGAATGAACTAAACGCCAGTACACATATAATAATAATCAAATCCTTTGTAAAGTGGGATAAACCTTATTTTACCTCAGGAAATCCTTTCATACCTGATCGAAGTAGCATTTCTTTGTCTTATTATCAGTAAACCAAGTACACAAAATTCAAACATTAAAATATTCAAAAATTACAACTCAGAGGCATTCGATAAATTGCAAAGGTGGAACATAAAATTTGCATAAGGATTCCCATAGGAAAAACTGGATACAATTTGACCAAATAGCATACCTAACTAAAATAAAGTTAGGTAGGAATCAAAAGGGTGACTTATGGTGCGGGGAATGGCGACCCGAATGGGAGACCTGGTTGCGGGTCTCCCGTCAGAGAGCGATAGGGTGCGTTCGGTTAGATGAGCTTCACAGATCCAGAAGGCCCAGCACGGGCCAAGCGCCCTCTTAAAGGGACACACGCCCAGCCTGGGGCCACAACCAGTCGCACTAATGCCACCTGGGAGTATGCGACTATAATCCTAATGTGAACGATAGCCTAGAGTTCTTTTTTGTGCAGAAAAGGACCGTTGAATAGAGCGGACGTGTTTTTACCGAGCTCTCGCTTTTAAGGATTATGGATCATAGATTGGACCCAAAAGGATAATATTGGATGATTCACTACATAAAGGCTGTCATTACACTGTGGAAATGACTGAGGTACAGTAAAATCTAACTAAATCGCGAAAATATATATTGTTATTATTGTAATTTTTATCACTACTATTGTTGTTACCATGATGGGAAACCTATATGCAATGTAAATATATAATGGATACATTAAAAATTGATTCTTTACTATTGCATCAATAATTCAGTATTCTGACTAACTTTACAAAATATTCACCTTCTTAAAAATTAAAATTGACAAAACTAAAAACATCTTGATTCTATGAACATCCACCCCTCCACCTTAACCGTTTGCTTATTAATTTTATCACAATCAGTAAATATATGCTCATTTACAATAATTGCTGGCAATGTTATAAAATTCTACCAATATTTTCACTCACTAGCCTAAAAAACAACTCAATTACACAAATTCTCTGCAAAATAGGTACCAAAACTCTAAATGATCGACAATAATTTTTCATTTCCACCCGCCAAACAAATTATCCCTTATCCATGCTGGGTGAAATGTGGAACCAGCTTACAAATTATGGACCACTATCTAAATAGGCATAAAATATAAAATAGCATTTGATTGGTTCAACTTTAGGCGCGCTCTACTCTTACAGGAAAAATCAATATCGGGCTAGTGTAGGATTGAAAAGTTAAGACCACAACATTCAATCAAAAATGACATTCCAATGACGTAAGCAGTACATTCAACACTCGTCCAGCGTTCCTTCGTCTCAAGAATAAATATTTCTGGGGTTATTTGTTGACTTATAAATCTTGTTATAAGATAAAAAAAAAACTGAATATTTTAGATCTATTATAATAATATTTTTACAACTAGTACTCTCTACTTAATGATATTTAATTTTTGTGATGGGAATAAACAAAAATCATAATAATCATAACTATTTGACACAAATTTATATTTGTACTCTTTCTTTTTAATATTTTTTTTCTTTTATTTTTATAGAAAAATTTAAAGAATTAATAGCTATACAGATAATAAGGATGGTATCCTTGAACACATTTTAAAACTACTAGAAAATCATTATTGGGTTAGGATAGGATTGAAAAGTTAGACTATCATCCAATCAAAAATGACATTCCAGTGACATAAGCAACACATCCAATTCTTATCCAGCACTCCTTCCTTCATTCCAAAATAAATACTGAAGGGGGTCCTTTGATGCAAACTAAATTATATTATAAGATAAAACTTATATTAACCTAAGAGGTGATAAATATCAAAATTAGGTGGCTATGACCTATATATTGGTAATCTTTAGAACCATATAAGTACACAAAATTCCAACATCATGTTTTGTATTCAAAATTCACAACTCTGAGTTATTAGATCAATTGAATAGGTGGCTAACACAACATTGGCATAGGGACACCTGTAGAAATATCTGGTATTAATTTGATCTGATAGCCTGCCTGGCTGATATAAAGTTAGGTAGGCTTAAACTTTTTGGTCTTTGGTAGGGTGGGGGCTGTGGCCTGGGCGGGAGATCTAGTTGCGGGTCTGCATATGTGTTCGGTTGGAATAATGAGCAAGTATAAGGTCATTTTAAGGTCCATGATCCCAACAGGGTTCAGGAAAAGGCCTAGAACTTAGGCCAAGTGCCCTCTTAAAGGGACTGCAGTCCAAGCCTGGGGCTGTAAGCAGTCGTATAAGCCTTAGGGCAGTAAGCGACTTAAAACCCGTTACACTTGGTATTAGATCCTAGATGGAGCATACCAGCTGGACAGACTTGATGAAGAATGGAAGTTAACAAATCCTCAGGATTTGATAAAGAAACTAAGAGTAACCAGTTATCATTTACAATTGATAACCATAGAAGAAGCAGACAAAATAAGAGGAATCATGAATCGAAAATACTTCAAAGTGGAAACCTTGAAGCAGATTCTGGATAATGTTATCCAAGTGAGATGCTACTTGGAAGATATCTTCAATTGAACAGAGTAGCATTTTGGGGGAAAAAAAGGTGTAGATGTTTTGAAAAAAGGACATCATAAAAAAAAATACTGGGAAAAAAGGTAAAGGAGATATGGAAAAAAGAACGAAAAGACAAAGAAAACAAACAGAAGAAAAAAGACTTTGATAAATGAAATCAGAACTGGATAAAAGTGCAAGAGAAATTTAGACCATTGGGTCATTCTGACTGGATGCCCTAAGAAGAAAAGAAGAAGAAATGAATTTAAAGAAAGTTAGGAGCTGGTGGAAGAAATGCAGAAGTTTAAAGAAGAAGAATACAAAGGCCCTTTTCATGGCCACTTTCAATGCCTTGAAAAGATTTTTTATTTTTAATGTCTAAAAAACAAAAAATATTTTTTAAAAATTTTTATATTGCCTAAACAACAATTTTTTTTAAAAAAACAATAGAATTGTATAGCATATGTCAGTTATAAAACATACATTACTTTAACACAATGAACGCTTGCCGTCACAGTACTTGTACATTGCTACAAGGTTGCAAAGTGACCAGTACCATGACGTCATGCTACCCGTGTCATAACTCTTGTTGCTATACTGACCCAGGGTATGATACTCGGTAATATAAATTTCCAATTGTCGCTTTACAGGTACTGAGTGTGCCATTTTTTCAGAAAAGTTGTGTCGACTTACAGGCCGTGGGAGGGAAAAGTATATAATGTATTTTCCCATTATCGCCCCACTATACCACTGACAAATGAGCCATGCTCATTGAAATATGTGTTCATTATGGAGCAAAGAACTTTTCACTTGTGGCTCCTTCCAACTCCAGGGCCCAGAGTGGCGGAGTGGTCTAAAGCATTGACTGTTACAGATCACTGCCGTCTCACCTCGGTCTGCGTGAGTTCGAGTCAGGACTCAACTAACGTGGATAAGTGAGAAAGTTTGCCAGTAGCTTCTCATAGGTCGGTGGTTCTTCCACCATTAATACTGGCCGCCATGTATAGCCTTTCTTGCACTAAAAAATGGAGTTAAACCCTATAACAACAACAACAACCTTTCAACTATACCAGTAAGTGCAATCAAAGGTCTAAAAAAAAGGTTGGCAGTGATATTAACTGAACTACCCAGAACATTCTAGTGGAGAGCATCTCCCTTTATAGAATTATTTAGGACTGTAACAATCAATCTAAGCTCATGGAAGAACCTATAATCTGCTTGTTAACCACAAGTTCTCGCACACAAACATCAAGTAATATCCGTGCTGATCTATATCTGGTCAATGATTTGAGTGCAATTAAATGGACACTCAAAGAATCGCCAGATGCATTAACAAAGACTGCATGAAAGCTAAGATTGCACTTGGTTGTCACCCGTGCACCACTCATTGGAGGTATAATAAACAAACAAGATGAAACTAGCAACGACATACTAGTCGTCAGTATGGTTATTGGAAAGGCAAAGCAGCCATTGAGAAGTTAGCAAGCGCAGCAAAAGTCACTGGTTTGTTTGAGCATGACTAGCTGAACTATTTTTGTGGCAAGAAAGATTTCTTGTTGATGGTTTTATGTGAGGATACAAAACAAAGTTCACCTGCCCTGGCAGATATTTTGATTCCTCTGTAGGATTGGATTCATGGAAGTAGATACAAGTTCGCATTGTAGATGTTGCCAACAGATACAATAAAGCGTAGTCGTTGATTTCCAAAGATTCAGCAAATGTCGCAAATGTTCCTAATCGTATTTATACATGTTCACCACTAACAGATGTTACAAATGGTCCTCAGCAAATAATTTCTGAACAGTTGCTGCGTTATTAATAAACATAAGTGTGGCTTTGTTTTAGACCTGTTAATGCTGAAAACATTTGAAACTTCTGTTCTTACAGTAATGCTATCATGGTGGATGGATGAATTGCACCCCTTCTTTTAGGCAATGCTTGATTTTAAAAATATTTTAAAAGGTAATGAACAAATTATGAATTTTTATATTGTACTACAATACTGAGCTAGAGATTCGAGATGGAGCAAAAAAGCAGTGATGACGGCTGAAAATAACTTTTTTTTTGTTATTGCTAAAATACTTCTGCATTTCTTCTGCCATCTTCAATTTCTCAAACGATATCATTCAATGGTTCCTGCCAGGCCTATTGTGTAGAACATGTAGTGAAGCTAAATCAAATGTCTGCGTACCTTTACGCCATTTCTGCATCATCACAAGCTTTGGTATCAAGAGGCATCACCTCATTTATTCAGTATACCTGCATAATACCCCCTCATTTATTCAGTATACCTGCATAATACCACCTCATTTATTCAGTATACCTGCTTAATACCCCCTCATTTATTCAGTATACCTGTATAATACCCCCCCATTTATTCAGTATACCTGCATAATACCCCCTCATTTATTCAGTATACCTGCATAATACCCCCTCATTTATTCGGTATACCTGCATAATACCCCCTCATTTTTCAGTATATCTGCATAATAAGTAGCATACAGTGGGCAAAATAATCTTCTGATCTTAATAATGCAAACTCTGATATGAAGACCACAAGTGACCTTTAGTTGTAAGAATGTGGTAGTTGTTATGGGCTTAATGCCATTTTTTTAGTACATGATAAGCTATATATGGCAGCCAGTATATGGGAGGAAGAACATGGGAAGTAACACATGCTCAAAGAAAAGTTTGACAGACTTTCCCACATTGGATGAATCAGTCAAACATGTAGGGTTGAGATGCATATAATTGTATGATTTAATACTTCGAGAATGAACAGTACTGGGGAAAAAAAATGTAATAATGTCACCAGTCAGTGAAAGGTGATACATTGGTCCCAATTGTCAACTAACAAATGTTCACATTTCCAATTTCCAGGAATAATAATAAAAAAACAAACAAAATACGTGTATGAAGTGTAAAAAATAGATGAGCTAGGACTTAATAACTTAATTGACCTATATATATATATATATATATATATATATATATATATATATATATATATATATATATATATATATATATATATATATATATATATCTCATCTCTTATTTTCCATAAATAGGATCATAAATTTTGCCACCTATCCATTTCTTAAAGGGTGCCCCTCATGCTGACCACAAAAAACAAACGAAAAGGAAAACCATAGATTGAATACTACATATGAAACTATATAAATTACCAGTCGATGACAGCATCAGGAAAGTGGCATCTGTCTCAAATTTCACATGCAGGGCAAAAATCTCTGTGCAAGTGATATCTGTTTATCAAATCACAATTGGAAACAAAACAAAACAAAACTTGAAATGCCCTTAAATATTCCTTTATTTACACCAGATTTACAGAAGACTGGAAACCCATTTCCACACACTATTAAAAGAAGATTAAATAAAATCTGTATTCTACAGATCTATTTCTGTTCAGCTTTTGCATAAGCTGATAAATTTGAACTAGATTACTTTAATTCAGGAAGTGGTAGATACAAAAATAATCAGTGAAAGAGGAATAATAAAATGTCAGTACACTACACAAGGTCAGGAAAAAGTTCCTGAAATGATTCTTCCCATGGACTGTCCTGCAGAGGCGATGAAGGAAATTCATTTATATCACTGTACTGACTATATGGTGACACTGCATCACTTAAATCACAGCTAATGCCAGAATCACTGAGACGATCTACCTCTCCTGGTGATAAAACACTGGTAATCAAATTCTCTACAGACAGACAAGGAACACTTGCAGAGACTGATCTACCATGTTTCCTTTTAACACCTTTTGTAACACTGTTCCGTGTGCCATGTTCTATAGAGTCCATGGGTTTCTCATTTTTCTGTATTTGTGGTGAAGGAACTGGGGCAGAACTGTGGGCAATACTCTCACAATCCTCCTTCAGAATGCTTTCGAGGTCTTCCAAAAGGTCCATATTTAATTCCCCAACCTCTAATATGGAGTCCATATCAAGAGACAAGGGATTTATCACACCCATTTCCTCAACTAAAATATCTGATTCTGTGAGTTGACTTGCAATCTTGACCGGTTTACACTGGTCCATACCTACTACTGTGTTATTTGAAGCAAGTAATGAGTTATTTTTCAGCAAGCTTACTGCACTTTGATTTGGGACTAAAGTTGCACTATCTTTTTTCTTCTCATCAGCAGTCACATAGACCTGGATGCTGTGTGATTTGTTGCCTTTGATAATTGTGAACGTCATATTGGAAGGAGTAGATTTAATACTGGGAGAATTCTGACAAAGAGAAATATGCGAGTTTTGACCACTGTTATCTTGAGAATGTGTTTTGTAATACACATGATCAAACTTTATTAGTTCATTGAGGGATTCCAGCTCTGCTGGTGTGGGCCCCACCACTGTTCCCTGGGGTGAAGATTGTTGAATAAGTCCAGTTTCCTCTTCATGGGTAAGGATTTTGGGACACTGTTGGTCTTCCGACTTGCACTCAGCGATCTCTTTGAGGAGGCAAGCCAAAGCGTCAGACTGGGAAAATAAAAGGCATAAAAGATGTCAGGAAAAATACTGAAAGGTTCATCAATCAATGTTCAGTTAACATTCTACAAATATTTATGATACGGAATACTGTAGCATTCTTTAAAAGTCGAAAGCCAACACAGTTTTCAAAAACTTAATTGCTGGGACCCATCTGCTTATACCATATTGAAAAGGAAAAAGTTTAAAAGAAATCTAGTTTTTGTTTCCTTCCAGTCTTATTGTAATTAAAATTTTGGACAAATACAGATAACTTTTACACTCCAATGTAAGCCAGTTATGGACTGCATTATGTTTTAGCAAAGCTGTTCTTACTTTCAAGGTTTGAAATAGCTTATGCAATAGTGAAATCCCCGTGTTTATAAATTTAGTTAGAAACATTACTACAAAGAATTTAATCCAATGGAAACAAGTTATAAATATCCAAGCTTGGGAAGAGTATCTTAATGCTTTTCTTATGCGGGTAGTTTTGTGCTATAAAAGAAATGTCTCTTAATGCGACTGGTGCTCTACTGACCACCAAGAATTTCCAAAAGATAAGACCATTTCTTCCTTTTAACTGTGAAGCGAAATTATCTTTGATATTCATAGGTAATAAGACAATTTTCAAATTAGCTGCTTTGGTGGGCATATCCTTATTTCCATTCAGCACCAACAATACCACAAGTGACAAGTCTCTGATGTTAACCTCATGATGATATGACATTCTTTATTGGAAAAGTCAAGATACATATATTCAAGATAAATGCCACTGTGGCCATATTTAATATCTATTCCTTTTGGTACCATCTATACATCATATGCAGTCTTTTATTGAAAGAGAAATAAGAAGTGATGGAAAGATTTTCAAGATGGGCAATGTGGCAGCTGTATCCAAAATCAGATTGATACCATTTTCATTTTCGACATCCCAGACATCACAAGAAGCCTTGTAACAAAAAGTTAATGCTGGTATAACCATCATTCAGAATAAATAGTGAAAATAAGATGGCCACTGTTACAGGGATATGAAATGGGACCTTTAGGCCAAGCAGACATCACAAGTTTTAGTTTTGTAAATGAAACCAAGTTCACTCCTTCACTCAGGAGGAGTACCGGTAGTTACACAGCAACTGTTGTGAACAATCTGGACAGAGGATTGTCACCATTTTCATTTTGGACCAACTAGATACTGCAAGAAGTCTAGTAAAATATTTATAAATCAGGTGGTTTAGAAATAAAAAGATGGACAATGGTGGTCATTATTGACGATCTAAATATCAAAGTCTTTGAGTGAAAACCTCATGTAAATATGACTTCCCATTCAGAAGGAGATTAACAAGAGTTTTCAGAATGCAGCTGTGATGGCCATATTGCCAATGACAAAGAACTGCAACATCATGTCTCACATTCTTCTCTGAAAAAGGTAGGACAAAAGGCTAATATGGTAGGCAGAATAAATTTACCTCATTATCAGGCATGAGGTTAAGTGAGGTGTCCAACATGGTACAGGCGAGGTCTGTCCCTTCTGCTGAGGAACTGTGGGTTCTGCAGACCGCGACTCCGCCTCTACCTTGACTGGAACTCCATCCAACAAACTCAAACGTCCTCGAAGCTCAGAGTTTTCCTGAACAAGTGCTCCCGACTGTGATTTAAGGGTGGAATTTTCCATTGCAAGTTTTCTGTTTTCTGCTTCCAATGCTGCTATTTTCTCTTCCAGATCACTCATAAGGGCCTTCTTCCTGTCCCTTGCCGTTTGTGCTGCAACTCGGTTCTTCAATTTCCTGGAAAATAAAGATTCATGAATATTTCATACAGCTGCATGTCAAGTTCTTACTACCAAGATAATGGCGGAGGCGGAAGCATAGTTTAATGTTGACAAGCATCATAACAAAAGTCAAATTTTCAGGAATATCTTGCATTTGGCAGCCCAAAATGAACAAAATAAGGTCACCATGTTTTAATCGACTTCAATTACCAGTGGCATCACTAGGGATGGTGTCATCCAGTGTGGTAACTCGTGGTGTCGCCTTCATGGTCTTCCTTCCTGCACATAAATTCAAACTTTTTATAGATTGCCAGAGTAATAATTCATGGCATTGCCCCCATAGACACCTTTTCTGCAAAAAAATTCAAAACTTATAGACAGTCCTGTGTGGCAACTCATGGTCACCCCAATGAACCTACTTCCTGCACAAAAATTTTAAAATTTTATATACATTTTGGTGTCATTTTGGTGGCATCTATGGTCCTCACCCCCCTAGTTACACTACTGTTAGTTATTCTGTGTCTTGTTTTTTTAACTAATTCAAATTCTCATACAAGCAAGCTGACTTTTCAAGTTTTTATGTCTATATTTCAATTTGCTGAAAAGTAATGGAAGCAAAAAATGCTGAAATTGAGTCAAATGAATAAAAATATTAACATTGAAGAATTGCATAGACAGCTTCATTTTGTTAAAGATTCTAATCATTCTTTAAACAGACTTTGATTTTCCCCACTTCCATGTTCCAGCCAACTGAAAATGTAGATCACTGGAACTTGGAAATGTGTCCATTTGCCTGTGTGGAAGTTTGATTTTATTAGGAAAAAGACACCAGATAAGTCAGTGTGTGTGTGTGCGTGCACACATTTGTATTTTTTAATGTAGCTTTAGTCATGTTGCTAAGATGTTTGAAGTGTGGCAAATTTATAGTGGGGCATCATGCTGCAAATTGTTTAGACAATAACATATACACATAATATTATAATTTCATCCAGTTATTTTTGTTATCCTAGTTAATATGTATGGCACTTTGATGGTCTTTATTTACTTCACAATGATGGCGTTTTTACTTGGAACATATTGACTGGGTCAGCCTTTAACTTGATAACCAGCATAGGGGATAAATCCAGTAACATTTGCCTCCCTTTTGTAATTTCCATCTGTTGTAAATGAACATGATAAACATGGCATAAATTTATCTTGTTTTAACAAGATAGCACTTTTTTCCAATGTTTTCTTCAGGTTTTGGGTATGTTTAATATGATTTATATAATGTTTGTGTTGGAGTTGGGCAGGTTTTGGATGAATCGTGCAGTCCCATAATCCTGACACCAACATCTTAATGCTGAGGGCCAAGCGAGGCAGCCATTAGTACCATCTTTACAAGTTTTTGGTATGACTTGGCTGATTGAACCCACAACCTCCCACATCCGAGGAAAACGCACACACCTCTAAGCCACATAAGTGGTCCAACTAAAACAAGGATTTAATATGTAGAAATTTGCAGATACCGAATGCAAAGAGTGCAAGATATTCCTGAAACTTTGACTTCTCATTCTTATGTTAATCACCATCACAACAAGCTACACGGTACCATTATCTGGGCAGTAAGACCTCAACACCCAAACAAAAATCATGGATTTCAACTTAACCCTTTCATCACTAAGTAACTTTGTAGGCATAGAGTCCTCAACACTAAGTAACTTTGGAATTGTAAAGCAAAATGACTTGTGAACTTTGAAACAACATAACTTTGCCAATGTTAAAGATATCTGGCTGGATTAGGTGTCAAAATCAAGGTTAAAAATCAAATTTTATGACTAATTCAATAAAAATATGCATATCTATTACAACTGTTAAAATACAGGTACAAACAGGTAACACAACAGGTAAAATAAAAATATTTTATTACCTCTTAGATAACTTAGAAAGTTCTCAAAACTTGTTCAATTTACCCTAAATGTACTAGGGAATAATCTTAGTAGCAACACAAGTCTTTTTTTCATGGTGTCCATAATATATAAAATTCTATAAAATGAACCAAAATGATCTCCAAGGTAAGATCTGTCTATACACCTATTATCGTCTCTGCCACGTTTGATCATCGCATTTAAGTTCGTTAAACGGACAATTTTTCAAAAAACTTCATCTGAATAGAATTTTTGAAAATAATCCGAAGCTTTCCTGGAGCCATCTAACTCTCGGGTGTGCCCAACTTTGTCAGAAAATAAATCTCTTTGGTTTTCGGGCTTCGTCCAAAAAAAACAAACCACGTGGAACATACAATTCCTCTGGTTCAAAAACTTCAAAGTCATCTTCATCGTCATCACTGTCACCACATGTGCATTCCATTTTCTCTCCATACGTCTTCTCTCATTTTCATCCAAATTTACCAGGTCGAAATTATTTAAATTCTCCGAAAACTCTACTCTAAAATTCCCTCAAACGCCGCCATTTCAGCATTCGGAAAACACGTTAGAAGTTCCTACTTTGTTCGTTATTTCAAGTTGTATACAAGCTAAACTCACAAGATCATCCAAATATAACATCTACATTACCGGATGAAAGTTATTAGAGGTACCCCGAAGAAAGATATTTAGTCGATATAGTCGGGTACTACAACATTATAGAAGAACACTGTCCCAGACCGAAAAGTTGGTCCATAGTGTTGACAGATGTAGTTCCCCTGGAACAGTTAAGTGGTGGTTAAGTGGTCTGTGTGATAAAAGGGTTAACTGACATTTGTGTATTCCATTTAGTCATCAGTCCTTTATTTTGGTGAAAATTTTCAGCCAGTGCAAGCATGGGAATTACAAGTTATTACCAAGTTGAAATTTGAGTCTAATATGTGTGTGCTACCATATAGGTTTTTATTTACATTAACACAATAGGATTGACCAATATCTTTATAGAAATAGAGGGAAAAATCAGAGAAACTTTACAATTTGTAACAACACAGGAATAACAGATCGATTTTATTGTGTACTGATAACAACATTATGCTATCCTGGCTACTGGTACCAAAGTCATCTGCAGTTTTATCAATAAAGCACAACAAAATTTCTGACATGAAATCATTTTAATGGTATTAGGCTACTTCCTGTAATGATTGTGCTTTTCAGGGCTTGTGATGGTAATGGTGAAAATAAAGGTTAATTTCCTGGACTGGATTCATGCAATGGTTGGTATGTTACTGTGTTTTGAATTGATGTGTAGTTTTTCAGTCCTTGTGCAAATCTGAATGGATAAATGACATGCAAGAAAAGTCTAATCAAGCAAAGGGTTGTGGTCACTTTTGCATTCTTTATGTTAATTTATAATACCGTTATTGATAAAACCAGACTCCTGTGACTGGTGCATTCTGCAATTCTAGAAGACCTCGACCCTGATATTTAGAAACATTTTAAAGCATAAAGCCTCTTCTGTGTACTGTTAGATACGTCAGAACTGATAGGATAGTTAACATATCGTAAAACTTCAGAATGGACCATAGTCCGATGCTACATCACCCATTGTACCTCCCCCCTAGTACTAATATTAGTACCTTAGTCCTTTTGTGGACCACATCAAAACAAGTTGAGGCTACGACATCGTAGCTACTACCCCCACTCCCATTCCAAAAACCGAAGCATTTGATAAAAAGTGCAAAGAATTTAGTCAATTCATTCATTGATTTATATTTTCTAACCTGATTGAGTAGAAATGTCATAACACTCATCACTTTAGCGTTTCATGCTTAACGGTAGTTTTCAATGTAATTGACGGACATGCTTAAGACGCTTTCTCAGTTCTTGGACCAGTCCATTTTCAGCAAAGGGGTGCATGTGCGACTAAAGATGTACATACATATATCGTCTGCTACCGATATGCAGTGTCGAATCATGCAATGGAAAAGAATGACCCAAAAACAATTGCCTTTCACGTGGATTTAACAAGCGGTTTCATTAATATGTTCCTTTCACTTGGATTTAACAAGCGGTTTCATTAATATGTTCATGTGCGCAATGGAATATAATTCCAAATTCAACGTTATGGTAATTTACGGAATTATCCGGAAGTTGCCGAATAGGATGAACTACGTCATTATGTTGTAGAAAGGAAATAAACTACCCCATAGAATATGGCGCCGCGTTAGTATGGAAAGTCCGTTAAGCATGAATGGTGCAAGGCGATGCCAGTATTAGTGCCATTCGGGTCACAGTCAGGTTAGAAATTATAAATGATTCAGTTGACCTAGTTCTGTGCACTTTTTATCACAAACTTTTTAGTTATTGAAATCGATAGTGGATACAAACAAACGGGATGTACCATCGGAATATACTGGTTATAGACCAAATTTCGCCGCGTACCAATTGTCGCCATCATAATAATAACTGTTAATAATATTATCCTGATGCTTATTTTTGATCGTGCTTTTCAGCTGTAATCACTCTTTTCATTTTTTTAAATAGGAACCAAAACTTTGCGTGCGGTCGTGAGTTATTATTAATATGGCAACAATTGGTACATTGCGAGAATTGGTCTATAACCAGTAGTGCCCGACAACATTAGTCTCTGCTGTCACAAAAAAAGAAGAAAAAAAAAAGCGGAGACCTACTTCCTGGTCTAGACCTATTACTAGCCTCTTAATTTAATGAATCCCTGTTACTGAGATATTGAGTACTTGGGCTCGTATCGCTCACTACAACTTATGTGCAATATTATTCATTGGCACATTTTATACGCAACGATATGATACCCCTGTGGACTGAAATATATTAAATAAATGCTCCCACCCCACCCTATTGGGGCCTAGACCAACAAGTAGGTCTCCGCTTTTTTTTTTTTTTTTTTTTTTGGACAGCTGTTGTCAAAAAAAAGACCTACTTGTTGGTCTAATTGTGGCCCAATCAGAGCAGAAGGCATTGTTCATAACAAATAAAAACGTACAAAACTCATGAAAACAAAAATATCGCCACAAACAGTACCTCCTCATCAACTTTTCTTCTTGTGTGAGGTTAGTTAGACGTCGACGTTTCCGTGGCTGGCTGTCTTCCTGATAGTCGTCCTCCATTATGGACAGGGAAGGAATTCTAGCAGTAGACAAGATGGATTTGTTTGGTAAAGTAGTGATCACAATTGTTTTAGCTGTTGTGAGAGACATGTTCAGTCCTTGTCAATTACTATCCTTCGGTAAATATTCCGCATTAAGCGGTGCAATTTTTTCAACTACATCTAAATCATACTCGCAGCTTTTCTTGTTGTCGAAAGTTGTGCTTATGCTGATGTGGCCTAAGTGTATTGGCGTTACGTCAAACACTTGGAAGTCTTCTGATTGGTCAATAAATGGTGTCCTATTTTCTCAACCCTTGTTATTTATAGACGATGACACAGTTGTAGGACGTCTGATGCAACGATTGAACTGAATTAAAATAAACAAGTTTTAAACTTTTGCTTTGCATATATAATATTATTAAACACACTCTCAAAATACGTATATATCCATGTACATGTTTGAAAAATCAAGGTGTGCTGGTTTTGTTTTGTTTTGTTTTTTTCTAATTTGGGAAGTTACCTTTTGTTCATCGGTGGGGCCGTATTATTATTCTTTCTTATAGATGTTCTGCTGGTCAAAACAAAACCATTCTTCTTAACGATACAAAATTGTAAAAAAAAAAATTGTAAACAATACAAGAGAAATAAGCTATATCTTGAATATCTGTTATGTAAATGCTAGTAAAAATATGTCACAATATCCTTTTCAAAACGCTTAGCTTATTTTCAGACTGCTGACTATGCTCTCTCGGCCGTGACTGACCCTTCCCCCACCGCAAAAATCCTGGCCCGTTCCCTGCAAACAAATCATGCAGATGCCCATGGTGGTGGTGATAGTTGTGGGATTATAGCGACAAGAGGTGTATCATTAAAATAGGTCGTCTATAGCTAACATATATGCCATCGATGGCAGATAATTGTTAGGGAAAAGGTTGACTTTAAACGTATAGACGGGGATTGCTGCCAAAATTATATACAGGTATTCTTTCTTAGAATACGTTGTATGCTATATTATGCATTGTTCTGTTTGTAATTTTTTTATGTGTTTAAAACGTACAGTTTGGATTGCATTGCCAATATTTTGTTATATTTTTATGCCTGATGTTAGACTATTCCAATTTCACATACTTCAAAGTCCATGTGCATATTTTCATTTAATACGTCAACATTCCACATCGCATCATTCCATTTCTAAATATAATTTTTGTCCTGACATTCATCTGATTACACGTGAATCACAAATACGATAAAAGGATATATATATATATATATATATATATATATATATATATATATATATATATATATATATATATATATATATCATCGTAAAAATAATACAATCTAGCAGTTATAAGATGTAAGCGTAATTAAAATTGGAATATTG
Organism: Potamilus streckersoni; assembly: GCA_016746295.1. Lineage (NCBI taxonomy): Eukaryota > Metazoa > Mollusca > Bivalvia > Unionida > Unionidae > Potamilus > Potamilus streckersoni. Next base: position 1,123,257 of record JAEAOA010000290.1, read on the forward strand.
TAAATAATGCCATCTGGTGTAATAATGGGATATTACTGACATGGCGCGACAGCTATTAAGTGTCTTTTTAAAAGTACCGTTAGAAACAGAGATTCACTCGTGTTAACATTTCCATCTGGTCACATTTCCCTTGCCGATACAAAAACCCTAAAATGGTTACCTATAAATCGATAGACTATATACAAAATTTGAGCAGCAGGGGAGGTGAATCTCACAAAATGTAGAGGCCTTATTTACGAAAAATAAAGGTTCTCACAGAGGCTGAAAAAAAGGTCAATAACGCTAAACCAAAGTCTCTATTTCCGTACGGTTAAGAACCAGTAATATAGTAATAAAAATCGTTTAGGTTAGCTCAGTTTTGTTATCCAATTATTGACTTATGTTTTTGTTTTTTTTTAACGAATTTGTTTACATGTAAAGCTACCCAATTGTTGTCTTTTCGCCTTCCTTGCTGCTCCTGACTGTCAGAGGATTAACCAAATATTTTATCCAGACCAACTCAGTTATATTACCTAAATTTCAAGTATTTTTTTTTCCTCCTGATTATAATATTTACTTTACGAGCGTATGTATAAATTAATATTTAGAGTTTCGTTTCTCAAGTCAATGATATTTCCATCCTGTTTTGTGAGTTTGAAATTCATTCTTGACAATAATGGATTATGTACACACATGTAGACTTGATTTATTGGCTCAGATACATTAAGCCACCCTGGGGGTGTTTGAATACTGGAAGAATGTAATATATATCCCTGCTGGGCCTGATTAGACTTAGAGAGGTCAACTTCGTAACTACTGTCAATTATATCACCTGCTAGATTCTTTGCGATAGTGGTTGTTATATTAATATTAGGTGAGATATGACGACCCGTTCCATATGGGTCATTATTTATATCTGAGAACTGTTGTTAGAGGAGTTAATTTTCTCCATGAATCAAGTATGTTTGGAAAATAATCATCGATATTAATAAAATCAGAAATATTTACTTCAGATGCAAGATTATTTGATAATGTTTCTTTGGTTTCATCGGAAATAACAGCTACAGATCTAAGATGATAACGTACATTCCTGACTAAAATATGCTTAAGATAATTAAAATCATACAATATTGAATTTAAATGTCGAATTCCTTCAATGATAATTTCTTTTGTGTCATTGCTGTAATGTTGTATTATGCTGGAGATATGATTTTTAACAACATTGAAAGAATGATTAAATTGATCATTCATTGCCCTATTTACAGCATTGATAGGTATTTAATTAAAAAGCCATTCTGGAGGTCCTCTTGTGTAAATTTCCCTTAGATTAGGAATACTCTCGGTGTTGTCAACGAAAAATGTATTGACTGTCCATGGTTACATTTTTTTTTTGTAATCAGGAATCCCCTTAAACTTTCTGCTATCTGTTTTAAACTCCTCGATTTTTGGTTCTGGTTGTCCTTGATAGACCGGTGCAACTTCAGGCCATCCTAACACTGATCTAATCAAACTTGATAAATATCTCCAGCATAATCAGGAGCATTTATTTCAATCACCGACGATAATGTTGGTTCGTAAACAGTAATTGCTATTTTGGATTTTTTCCCAGTAATAGATTTTTTTCTCCGCTGGAATTCCCCATTTATTTTGCTCTATTTGATAACTGTCAGTTGGAATACTAACTACTTGCCAATCGGAGTTCCATCAGGTTTATTCTTATTTGCGAATACTAATGAATTATTCGGCTGTAGTCCACCACATGGTTTTGATCTAATATTAGACCAGCTATAAACCCGTAACTGAGCTAATGCTATCTCTTTTACTGGAATTGCGGTTAGAAAGTTAACGCTGAATTCAGGATTGGTCGAACTTTTTGATATCATAGTAGTTTTTGAAGGAGTTATATTAGTGACGATCTGCTGTAATAACTCTTTTGACTTAATATCCGAACGATGTTCAAGCGCTTACATTATTGTTATTATTATTGTTTAATTCTCCATTTATTTTACTTTGGTTATTGTCACCAGAATCACTAACGATTATGAATGCTTCATTGTAGGTTTTAATTATCGATGCGAACTCCTCGTCAGATATTTTACCATCGCTGAGATACGTGAAAATATACACAGATAGTTTAGAGTAGTTTGTTGTTGCTGTGTGTAATTTTATCATATACTCACGCAATTTATAATTCGCACATGTAGCTATCTTTTTAACAATAATATTAAGAATGCCTGCTATAGTCGTTGAAGTTGAAACAATAATTGTTATAATTGCTGGATCTGTCATTGTTAATGTCGATAATATTAATTCAGCTCCAGCAACAATAGCAGAAACTGAGTATACAATTATATCAATGCCAGCCATACGTCTACGATATTTTTTTACTTTTACTGTATAATGGTGGATGATATTTTTTTAGTTTGGCCAGATTTTCACATGCTTGATTATATCTGTGACGTTGAATGTCGATAGATGACGTAGTTATTTTATCCATTATACTATGACGTTAACAAATTGAGTTACAAATTCCAAACACCACCAGTAATTAGCTGGAGGTAAACTTCTACTCGATGATTCCAGCGTAAAGGGTTCTTAAAAATCTTTATCTAACAACACATATACAGTTTCAGAAAAATCATCAATTGATGGAGATGTAGAGGATATTCTAAAATCTGCAACGCTAATTACGGACATCCTATATATATATATATATATATATATATATATATATATATATATATATATATATATATATATATATATATATATATATATATATATATCAGTGATCTCTGCGGTGTGTTTGATGGTTTTATTTTCTGGTGTCCACAATCCGAACCTAGATGTAACTGTAAACATGATATTTCTTATCTGATTGTGAGGAATTTTAATCAGGTTTGCTTTTTGAATAATATGCGGAATTCCACCGATAATATCGTTGAGTTTTGTTTTAATATCGATAAGTTTTATATCAACAGTTGGTGGACGTCCAACAAATTCGTTATTAGTTCTGTTTATGTCTGTGCAAAAACTCAAAAACGTGTTCACGTGACCGGTAGAATCAGTTTTGAGAGTGGCAATTTCATTACTAATTGGAACTTTATCATCGACGTATCTTTTCGTAGCACCATCAAACTCAAATTCTGGTGTTTTGAGATTATTAATACCATTATTATTCATGTTGAGAAATGCACGCATTATACCACCGTTGGCTAGTACATACTTAGATTCTTGATCGTCGACTAATTTCCTCGTTGCAGCAACATTATCTGCGGTTGGATATCCAAGATCTGTAATTTTATTTTTATTCATAATAACTGCCCCACTAAATACATCGCCAATTTGTTGCCATAATCGTTAACTAACTTACCGGAATCTTATATTTTACCCTGATCAGTAAAAGTAATGATATTATCAACAACTGCAGTATGAATTCGTGTAAGTACGTTTGGTAGTTGTATATTACTCGTCTCTAATCGTCCTTGTTTGTCCTGAAAAACAGCCACTTCTTTTTGGTCCACACTTGTAATATTTAATCAATCATCTATCTTATTTCTGAGTTGATCGAGAGTTGAATATTTAGATAAATCTCCTTGCTGCTGAGCTTTACCACGAGCATATATTCTGTAAATATCTACCATTATATTTACTGATGTCTGTTTAAATGTGACAATGTGATATATTCATGCACGACTTTATGACGTGGTTTTCCTGGCGGTGCTAGGGATATAGCATTAAGTACATTAAGTATTTCACGACCACATATTGGTGGATCAGTTAATGTTTGGTAATGTAGAATACCAGATTAGAGCAGTATTATTGCTAAAATAATAAAGAAATTCTTTTGGTGGTGCTAATCTATATGAATCAAAATAAATAATTCCACGTGGATCAATAGCATACGCTACCCAATGGATACCAGGTCCAGAGATTTTAACGCGTTTAATAATACCTGTTTCAGTATTGTTCTGTTGTTATGGTAATTGATCGCGCACAAAAACACCTAAGGTTTCTTATTTTTAATTTTTTAGCAGCATCGAGTAGATCAAAATTAGACATAGGCGAAATCAGTAATCTGTCCCTGGAAGTCTTAGACCTTATCCGTACCATGAAAGCGGGGGGCCTGGTAATCAGAGACCTTTACCCTTTTTTTAGATGTTTGTTTTATTCCATGTCCAGTTACTTTCTTTAATGCCATTCCAGCAACAGTTCCAACAGCGCTTAATGCAGCTGCTTTTGCAATAGCTGGGGCTGCAGCGGCTATTAATGCTAGTATAGTTGCGAGAAGGGGAAATATACCACCCATTTTAAAAGTATCTTTGATAGCGCCTGCAGAAAGACTAAGTTTGACGCCTTTATTTGATTATTTTGCTTCATTTTAGTTTTTTGAATGGACGATATGTCAACGATAATTTATTTGAACCACTCATCTATTCCTTTTTCAACGATATTTTTATTCCACAGTTTTTGTTTGATTCCGATTGCAGTCTTTTGATCTGACCAGGAGTCAGGGTAAAATTAGCGCTATTATATGATATTTATAATCACAAATAATCTAATTACGTGTTATGTTTATGTAATGCTTATTTATCGGATGAGACCAAACTAGGTACCATTGTGAGTTATTTTGAGGGCGACTCACCACAGTTTACTCACTTAAGATCTTCGATGCTAGCCTATGTTTATATAAATCTACTGTCGATGATAAATAAATTTCCTCGTTACGCTGTTAGGGTCGCTACGGATCCATTTTATATAAACAAAAAATATAAGGATTTATTAAAGCTGCTATTCGGTAATGGTGAGTGGGGGACATGGAGGATAAAGCAAGAAAATATACTCAGTTATTCTGAATTTGCTGACGTTGAAATTAAGGAAATATATTATAGAAATGATAACCAAATATCAGAGTCATCTGCACCATCTCTGTACGATCCTGTGGCTAGACATAAGACTGTTTATCTGAATGGGTGTAAAGGGTCAGGTAAAACAACTCGTGCGATTAAATTATTTATGAACAACCATTCAGATATGATCGTTTTGACCCCCACACATAAACTCGCCAGAGAGATAAAAGAACGAGTAAGCATTACGTATCATAGTTTCTTTAGATGGTGTGGAGATACATGGACTCCAGAGCGAATGGGTGAAAAATATATACCTAAGTATATTATATGGGACGAGATAGACACGGTGTCATTAGAAACGCTAAAAACATTTCTTGAATGGTTATTGACCAAAAAATACTGCTGTGTGTGGTGATCATGGTCAACTACCGCCCTTTATTGGACAGTATCTACACGAATGGCTAAAGAATAATGTTGATTATTACGAGGACATCCATGATGACCATAGAGCTATTGATGAACAGCTGAAAGAACTTAAAAGATTAATCAGACTACAGCCAGATAAAATACAATGTGAGATAATGCGTAAAGTTATTCCAGAAATTACCATGAATGATTTTGGACTTTATGGAGACCCACTAATTTGATAGTCGCAAGTAGAAAGATAGTTCGTGATGAATTGCAAAAGAAATTATTTACGTTACATAAATATAAGTTTTCACATTTACCTGTACCATTATTTTATCGCCCAGCAGATACTCGAAGACAGAATATTGAAGCTGAAATTCCTGGTGGCGGAGTACAAAATCTGGTATTGAATGATATTATTTTGGTCACTATCACCCTGGAAGTTAGGATACGATATAACGATTCATTCATCACAGGGATTAACTATCTCTGATACAAATATCTGGATTGTAGATGATCGGATCGAGTGGTCAAACTTAGTCTATCTTGCAGTATCTCGCGTCAGACAAGTAACTCAACTACATAGGGTTATTTTAGATTACGTAATAACTGAGGAGATTACTAATGACAATGCTGTAATAAAGAAACAATTAGCGTCTTATAAACAATGTGACAAAAAAATAAGCGTGACACTAATATTGATGCTGAATTTATTAGAACACTAAAACAACTACAGAATAATCACTGTGCAAGTTATAACACAATAATGTTATGGCAATATTCGAATAATTTTAGACAATTTACCGTAGACAGAATTAATAGTGATCTTGGTCACACACGTGAAAATGTGGTGCTGATCTGTCTTGAATGTAATCGACGCCAGGGTTCTAGTTTATATAAGTGAAGGTGGTGGTAATAGTGTTTGTCTGCAGGAATTACCTGCAATTGTTCACGCACAAATCCACTTTGAGGGACAGTAGACTCTAGTCTGTATATGGCAGGTCTTCCAGTGGATCTAACCACGCTAGAAATTGTATGTGTGGTCACACTCCTGATAGGGTCAGAAGATCGCTTTTTCCCACCCTCCATTTCCCCTGGTTCGTTTAAATATCTCACAATTACATTACCTAATACTGGCTGTTAAACTCGTTGTCCGTATTCATCGCTACGTGGTATATATTTTTCGTTATTGCATTAGAAAGTTTCATGGAAGTTACACGAGTAATTTCATTATTTAATGCAAATATCACACTTGGTAACCTTGCAACCCATTCACGAGATCTCTCATCGGACTTAAAGTCAGTAGATATCTTCTTCGCGTTTTGGTATCCAAATAACCGCTTAGCAAGTGTTCGATTAAATCGTTCAACGATTGCTTGATCGCGGTGAATTTCAGTATGTCCTGGTCTGATTTTAACATTATGTTTTTTCATCAAAGATGATACTGCACCAAGAAATTCTTTGCTAGGATCAACTTGTAATAGCTGTGGCCATTGTAGACCACCACGTTGATAAATTCGCTCAAACGCAGACACAACTTCAGATGCTGTCTTTGTCGATAATGGTTTAACTTCTTTATATATATATATATATATATATATATATATATATATATATATATATATATATATATATATATATATATATATATATATATATATATATATATATATACTTGAGCGTCAACAACAGTCAATGCGTATTTGTACGTGTGTAATTTTCGTCCGCGTGTTTTAAGTGTGTGGTAAAATCAAAATATCTGCTTGATGAACTTCGTTAGGAACACTGACATCAAAATGTGCATATTGAATTTTTTTTTTTTGTTGTTGGTGGTAGATAAATTTGCCATATTGCCTGTCGTGCTAACCAATTTACAGCAAAAAAAACATGAAACGTTTGCTGCTTCAGCATGTTTAGTGATCGCTGTTTTGCCTCTCCAATATCCTCTTGGGCTATAATAGATTCCATTATAATAATTATATAATTAATTACCAGCCCCTAGCATTATTTTACTTTTCATGGCGGATTTTATCAGAAAACTGGCGAGTTTTTCTCTAACAGATTTATCAGGTTTAGAATTTAATGCATGAATCAATTTCACATCAGCAAGATGCCGCTGCTGCAAATCTTTACTTTTATAAGAACGTCGTGAATATGACATGCTTGATTAATTTTATTTACTAGATATTCTCCTGGTCTTGGTTGATCTTGATCATCAAGTCAGATATGAAGACGAGTTCCAGGACCACAGTAATTATATCCAGGAAGGTGTTTCTCGCCAACATACTTAGCCCATGGTAATCCATGTAATTTTCCTAAAGAAGCTGCAATATCTCCACCTTTGTCCCTGAATCAGACATGGAGATAAATTTATATTTTTGTGTACCACATTTTACACATTTACCTGTTAATGCATGTCGTTTATTTTTTGTTATTATTGTTGTCAATCCAGTGGTGGGTGTAGATGATCTACATCGAACACAATATAGACTCATGTTATTAATACTATGGATACAATAATTGATTTTTCGGCGACACGAAAACAGGAACCAGTAAAGCACCATCCATCATTACCAAATTCGATAAGAATGATTATAATAGGTTCATATGGATCAGGTAAAACACAACTATTATTAAATTTAATAATGAGGTGGTTGAGATGGAGCAAACTATTTTTAATAGCACTATCTGTAAATGATCAGCATTTTTACGAAGTACTTAAAGGATTTAACGAGGAAGCAAAATCAGTTAATAAAGACGGTGACAATATTATTGACTTTATCACAGATATAGATGAAGCAAAACAATCTAATCCAGCTAGAAATTTTCTCGAGGTAGACATAAAAACACGGACGTGATTTATGTTACTCAGAGATACACACAAATACCTGAGGTGATTAGAGATAACTGTAATATTCTAGTTGTGTTTAATGGAGTAAATAATTATACTCTACAGAATATTTATTATACCTGGTGTTCAAGTGACATGGACATGATTAAATTTAAAAATTTCTTTTCTAAAGCACAAACTGTTCCATTCGGATTTATAACGATAAATCTACATGATCCAAGATCAAGGTATCGTGTAGGTCTGGATAAAATATTTGGTTAATACCATGACAGTCAGGAGCAGCAGGGAAGGTGAAAAGACAACAATTAAGTAGCTTTATAAGTAAACAAAATCGTTAAAAAAAAGTCAATAATTGGATCACGAAACTGAGCTAACCTAAACGATTTATATTACCGGTTCTTAACCATAAGGAAATATACACAGAGACTGGTTTAGCGTTATTGATCTTTTTTCAGACTCTGTAGGAACCTTTTTTTTTTCGTAAATAAGGTCTCTACATTTTATGAGATTCACCTTCCCTGCTGCTATTTGACTAAACCATTGTACTTTCCAAGTCCTGAATAGGGATTAATAGCTAGGTGTTTTATAGCGGATAGCCGAAAACAGAATTGAAATATGGGTTCAGAGTTCCGTTTTGTTTTGTTTATTTGCTCAAGAGTACCATATTGAATCGAAATATTTAAATTGCCTCAATGTCAAATTCCTATCATAGGCCAAGCAGACCCATAATGTAAACAATTGCCAAACGGAAACAGCCAGATAACTCTCTCTCTCTCTCTCTCTCTCTCTCTCTCTCTCTCTCTCTCTCTCTCTCTCTCTCTCTCTCTCTCTCTCTCTCTCTCTCTCTCTCTCTCTCTCTCTCTCTCTCTCTCTCTCATGATGAACAACTTTTATGTACTTTTAGTTCGGCTTTTTCCAGACTTAAACTGTACAAAACGACGAATTCTCTTGGGGTTGCAATAAGTATATCAAGGTCAGAGCCGGTACAAAAGGTTTTGGTCTACTAAGCGAACCTTCCACCTTGAATCATCCTTTCTTCCCCCACCCGGCATAGCTTATTATAAACTGTTCATTAGTATTAATATACGTTTCATTAGTATTAATATACGTTCAGCTTGAGAATTTATTAATTTCATTGTTTACTCTGCATATTTAATGAACATACATGAATAACCTAATAGTGTACTTTGTTTTGACCACTACCACCCCGATTTTGGCGTCCTAGTTCACTCACTGTTATAAATATAGGCAAACAAGTCTTGTCTAAACAGCTTTAGGTGAAACCTTTGTTCGACAATGTAGATAAAATAACTCGTCTTAAAAGCAATATTTACTACCGCGCATTGGATAAGTTAAAAGGTCGAGCCAGTGTTATCACATTTGTAACATTTGTACAGAACTGACGAATGGCATTTGCCTGACTTCATACCTTACGTGTTTGAATCAACACTTGTTCCCAATAAAATTAGCATTATTTTTAGTGGTAATCCTAAATTTAGGACAGCCAAAATTATAAAACCTTCTTTATTGGACTTACACAGAACAAATAAAGAATAAAACATATATATATATACTTCTAACATAAGATTGCCCCTTGTCGCTATAATCCGATAAAAATGGTGGCCTTATATTAATTTCCCATTTTTGCCATAACACCGCCGCCAAAACACAAGAATGGTGGCTTAATGTTAAATTCTCAATGACACATATAATCAGCAGACAAATTTTGAAACAGACACATAGATCGTCCACCTATGCTACTTATGTATTGATTAAACTCAGTTGTTCCTTCTAACCTTTACAACATCAAAGTATTACTACTATTAATGGCAACAGAAGCAGTGATACAATTTATGAATATAAGCAGGCTAACAGCAGGGAGTGTTTAAAATGACAAAATGTTTCAATTCGAAAATACCTGGGGTAGGGGTGGAAAATTCTTGTTGAAAGATGGGGCGCGCGTCATTTGAAGAGCTATTTGGGTGCTTTCGAAGAGGTCGCGGATGTCAGATCCAATTTTTTACGTCTACTCGAAGAATGGAAGACTAATCTTAACTAAAACAAATAAGTAGCTGAAGTTCTGACGAATTTGTCTAAAGTTTGGACCTGAGGTATGTCAGATGGCTCAGTAAGACTCTTGTCAAGTTATCTGTCAAATCATCAGCATCAAAAGATACAGTATGGCTTTAGTATCTAGAATGCGATTCACAAATGGATTTCACAAAGATCAATTCTCAAAATTGTGATTTCTTTGTGTAATGATGTAATAAGTTTTTCGAATCATTTCGCAGTATATTATGTTGTGTTCAGCGTGGTACGTAACACACACACACACACACACACACACACACACACACACACACACACACACTTTCAATGTGTGTCATCGCTGTAGTGATTAGAACACTACTGAACTTGAAACAAAAAACAATATCTTGCTCAAAGATTTGAATATAATGATTGCACTTTAAGTGCAATAAATATAAATTTAGATATTTTCTGTATTCAAATATCCCAGGAATTAAAACCTGAATATATGAAGAAAGAGTTATTTGGATTTGCAGCTGCCATTCTACAAGTTACTGATCACCTATTTGGTCGGCAACCTGCGTTACACGCGCCATAAATTGACACGTCGAGAGGATTTGTGTGGTGCGCGAAGGGCAGCCAAAATCTCGATTTACTTTTTCTTTTCTGTTTATTTTTTTTTACAGTACTATTCTTTAAATGGTGGCACGCGTTCATTCATTTTGTAATTAATCTGGAAAAAAAGTGGTACACTATGTAAGATAGGTTGCTGACCACTGTATTAGCGGGTTTGATCATTCATTTTATCTTGGAATGGTTAAAGACTAAAGATAATGTCTACTAAAAATACACACTCAACCCCACCCCCGCGCTGTTTGCTTTACTCTCTTTGTCTTTGGTTTATCAAGTGTCTCATATAGGTCAAAATGTCCTGTCCCTAATTAAGATTTTATGTGACCTCTGATCTTGCTCGGATGTCAAAAGGCAACCTGGAAGTTCACATAGGTCAAAATGTGCCGTCTACAAAAATCATCATAACCATCTGTATATATTCATGTTCATGCAATCATTATATGTAACCTTTAACATTGCTAAGATGTTAAAGATGTTTGATAACTTAGGAGGTCACATGGGGATTGTTTTTCGTATTTCGAATTTCCTCTGGTCCTACTAAAATGTTGTTTGACACACCTGGGGATTAATTCGAATGCCCCTGAACTTGCCAGCATGTTATATGACAAGCTTGGAGTTCATATGGAGTTGTATTGAGATATATGTTTTGTATGTTTTAGCAAAAATATCCTTATCAAATAATATATCGACCATGTTATCGATAAATGTCATGACCATACCGACCCATATTTTGGCGATATATGATAGCCTTCTTTTGTAATGCAATCGCTTATTATATTAGGTTTTGTACCGGTATAACCAGACGCTGCTTTGATTGAATTAAATCTTTTACAAAATCTGTTTGTTAGATCACATCCAACATGTCTGATTGAGGTATTGTTCATTATATATATATATATATATATATATATATATATATATATATATATATATATATATATATATATATATATATATATATATATATATATATATATATATTTGTTTGTTTAATATAACACTTTGACTAATCTAATACACCTCTGCCCTGACAACTTTTTTGTCAGAGATGCGTCAGAAAAGCTTTATCATGCAAATAACATCATTTTGAGCTTTAAAAAGGCTGCTGACAAAACTGTTAGCGTACAACGGGGGGGGGGGCAGGATGGCCTCTGATACAGAACTATCACCTATTAATACTACTGTTGCTGCCCAGTATATGTTTGTCGGATGTGGGGAAACCGTAACTAAGTACTTGAACTTGCCGTCCATTCCATTTGAAGATTTTAATTTGTTAATATTCTGTGGTCATAAAATTGGTAACAAAAAGAAGCTTACCCGACAGATTTTGTACAGATTAACAAATCATGTAATTATCACAGTTACAATTGAAAATGTAACAGGAACTTACAGTAAATGTAAATCCAGAATAATCTTGAAAAGTTCTGCAAATGAAAAATTCCACATAAATTTCGGAACCGAATTTGTAATTATATTCTTCAAGAATCACGACGTTGTCAAACTAATTCACAATAGTTCCAGAATAAAACCATAGTCCACGTTCTATTTCCCCTGGATAATCATGACAATTGATTTTTCTCTCAAGTAAGATTCAAATTCAACAAAATAGGTATGCAGACTGGACGTTACAACAGACCCCCATAAATAATGACTGTTAGGTTATTAAGATACAAAGTAGCTTCTGGGAGTATTTTATTGTCAAGTACATGGCTTTTTGCCGACTTTTCTTCTAGTTCAGGGATTAAAGAGCATATATTTCAAAGTTCCTCTCGATTTTGTCAATTTGTCATCAGACTTAATTTCAGGACCCGTGATCATCGGAGCCGTGACCTCGTTGGCAACTGAGGTTGTTCAATTTCTACTATCAGTGACCTAGCTTGAGATAGAGGTTAATCCATAAGCCTTCCGTGCCTCAAAAAGTTGAAATCCCTGATTTATATCCAGTTTGCTACTGGAGACATTGCTCATTGGCTGTCTCATTTGTTTTTCAGTGGCAAGCTTAGTGAGAAAAAAGTGATTGACATCAAAACAAAATCAGACAATACATTATCATATTAAGTTTTGTATTGGGAATTAAGTTGATCAGTATGTTATTCCTTTAGCAAAGAAAATTAATTTAGCTAGTCAGCCTTTTAATGAGGTTACATTTGCTCATAGTTGTGATCAATAATGAAAATTTTAAAATGTAAACTTAAGTATTGCGAATTAAATCACAAATAATTCTCAAATTACAGACACAAATCCTAATGATTAAAATTATGTATATACTGATGTTTGAAATCCAATTTAAATTCAACACTGAAAGTATTGATGCGCCTATGATGGCATGTGAAGTGTTGATGTGCATGTGTCAACAGTCTTTTATTAGTTCGCAATAGTGAAATCCAAGAATATTCCCTTATCTGAAATTTCACTATCAAGTCATGTCTCTTTTTCCAAGAATTTTATTTTTATAACAACTTTGCATTTCATCGAATAAAGAATTTGAATCAATAAGATTCCAACACAAATTAACCACTTTACAAAAAAAATAAAAACTTGATTCTCCTCAGATCTTAAAACACAAATGAATAATTTCTAGGGAAAAAAAGATTATATAGTCCTTTACTTGACCTCGAGTCTCAATTAGCATTTTCAACAAAAAAAACTATTAACTAATGGAAACTTACCTTCTATAACATTTATAATGTTTACAAAACAAACTTTTAGTTATAATTAGAATATAAAATGTGGTAAACACAATGTCCTTGACTCAGGCGAAGTAAATAATACTAACCATTAAGCCATAAGCATAGAAAGCCTTTTGGTATGTATATAGCAGCTGTTTACAGAATTAAAAAAAGTCAATGATTCCGATCAAGTACAAAATGGACTTGATTTTGGAAAAATTTGAGTTCCAACATACAATTTTACATAGCACAGAATGAAATTAAAACAAGAACTAACTAACAAGCAATGTATATTAAATAAACATGACAAAGAGAAGAGTGAACTAAAATAATTATTAAGAGATAATGTACGCTTGTTTCCAGGTATTCCAAGACGAACAAATAAAATCTACCATGACGTTGAAACTATAGATTCTACACCGGTAGCACTGCATCCATACAGAATGAATCCTTTCAAACAAGACTGTCTGAAGAAAAAAGATCCATATTTGGTGGGAAATGACTTAATTAAACCAAGTAAAAGTAATTTGAGTTCCCCATGTATTTTATTGCTGAAATCAGATATTTTCCGTAGTTGTACTGATTACAGAACGTAAAGAGTGTCACCAAGTCAGATTCATTTCTAATACCCAGAATCTGTGACTACATTGACACAAATGCTAATTATATCATACAGTTTGAGTTCTTAAATGGATGCTGGAAACTTCCGCTTACGGAAAGAGCAAAGGAAGTTCCTGCATTCGTCGCTGTAGATGGACTTTACCAATATAAAGTTATGCCGTTCAGGGTGAAAAGTTCCCTCATTACTTTTTAAAACTTGATGAACATGATAATATATAAAACAAAAATTTGTGGCGCTTACATCGTTGGCGTCATCGTCTACATCGACACCTGGAAAGACCACCTGGAAACCATCCGTAAGTTCTTCAGTATGCTTAAGGAAGCAAATTTTACAATCAGTTTAAATAAAGATGATTTAGGGGTCACGTTCTGTTGACCTATGATATTACCATACTCGCTAACTTTACCAGCCAATCAGACAAAGTCATATCTTCGCGTTGGGAGACTGAGCAGTGTGGCTGAAGAGCATCACGATTTGATTCACTTTCAGATTTTTTTAAAGATGCATTTCACTGGCCAATTCATAGATTACCAGAACATGGCCCCTAAGCGGGTGATGTCAGACCTTAACGTGGGACTTTGGAGATCTGATTTTATTCAGATTCTTGCGTTATGAACAGTATTTTCATAATAATAGTTTTTGTAAGGGTAATTGCAATGCTATAACATTCATTTAAAGGACATTTAAATTAATAGCTGTAATGGAATTACATTCAATTAATTTCAAGACATTTTGATCTATAATATAGTGATTATTTTGTATTATTGGTGCATCAGTCTACTACATTTATAATTCGAAAAACCTTTGGAACGTCTTCGGATTACTTGAAACTATTGGAATTGACGAAAGTTTTAGGATACTACAAATTAATTGATGGTATTATTTTCAGTTCTTTTGCCTTATCTTTTAGGGGAAAACATCCATATTTTAAAATATAGACAACTTGTTAGCGCTATTTCTTGTCACGTGGTTTAAAATCTTTGAGTGGTAACAAGAGAGAGTGTGTGTGTGTGTGTGTGTGTGTGTGTGTGTGTGTGTGTGTGTGTGTGTGTGTGATCAGAGTTCATTGTTGAATCGACTTGTAATGATTTGTTTAAACACCAGCTGATGGCCTTAGGACATGTCGAAAAGGTACACAACTCATGCATGAGTCATTATTTCTTGCACTTAGTTAGCTTCCTTACAAACTCAGAAACCATTGAAATTGTTTTGTTACTTTAGTAAGTTAACTATTAATCTTCATTATATTTTTAATCGAATATATTAATAAATTCTTAACACATCAACCGTACTGTTTCTTTTTGTTCATCCAAAGGTTAAACAAGCGACATATATAATAGCTGAATGACATTTCTACACTTAAATGTAAAATTAAATTATTTTCATTTAGAATATTTTTGGTTGTATAATTAAAACGATGTGCACAAGAGTTCCTAAGAGTGACCTTTCTTCCCTAAGACGGGTCCCTTAGTGATATTCCAAGCGAGAAGACCGTGGATTTTAAAAAGAGCGCAGTTTATATTCTTTTAGTGGCTTCGTATTTTAAGGGTGTTGTCATCATTTGAATTTATATTTTGCATGACTTTTATATACCTCAACTTACTTGGCAATATATAGTCAGGACTATGCAAATGTGCCTATTAATCAGGGGTGGACAAAACACTACCCGAGGGCCTGATCCGGCCAGTGATGTAGGCTGATCCGTTAGTTTACATTATTTGGTGTGCCTTTAAAATTCACATGGGCAGCCTGCGTCCAGGAGGAAGTATCCCATGCTTGCTTTAAATAATAAACATATACTTTGTTATTTTTGTGTCTTATATATATATATATATATATATATATATATATATATATATATATATATATATATATATATATAGAGAGAGAGAGAGAGAGAGAGAGAGAGAGAGAGAGAGAGAGAGAGAGAGAGAGAGAGAGAGAGAGACTGGTAAAGATAAAAACGACTTTAGAATGATTCACATACACGGTGTCGTCACTGGTGTGGGGGGACGGACCAAGTGACACCATCAGAGAGGGGGTATCACCAAAATGACTGACTATAAAAAAAACATTGTGTACTAAGGGGGTTCATGGGTGTGACACTATGAGTGACAGTGTATAAAATTATTGAATTTTTGTGCAGAAAGGAGGTCCATGGGGGTGACACCATGAGTTACTGTACTGGGTGATACCCACCTAGTGACGTCACTGCACATATAGGATTAGTGATCAATTTCTTCTTTTGTTATTCGTACAAAGATAACGATGATGATGCTGGTAATAATGACATGGAATTTCTAAAAGATTCGACTTTCGATTTTCGCTTTCCATATTAATGAACTCCCTAAGGTTTGACTGTAAACCTGATCACTGTTTCACAACCATGTAATTCGCTTTGCCATTTAAAATAGTTTCGCGTTTCGAATGCTTTTTCTCTTCTCTTTTCAAACCTGAGCCGAAAATAAATGCTTGCCACGCAAAGAATTCCTTGTAGTTTTGGTAGATTAGAGAACGTGTATTTTTGGGTTTTGTGAGTATTACAGCGCAGATCAATTTGCACTGCCATTAGGTATGAAATATCACTAATTACTTTGTCGTGTGCTAGTTATTTTGAAGTAAAGTACAGATGAACTTTACGGTCATGCATTCCATATAGCTTTATCTAATCATAAAGTGCAGCGTGTATTCAAATGTGTATCGTAGTGCGAAAACGAGGACACGTCGACAACGAAGCTTTTATCTATTTACATATACGTTAGGTCCAAATTTTATTATATTATTTTTTAAATATAGCCATTATTTTATTTTTCAATAAAAAACAACTACAGATATAATGAATGCTGCTTGTTGGTAATACTTATAGTTCTTGATAGAAGGTTTTCAGGAGATAAATATTTCTTTCACAAAATATTTATTTTTAAAAATACATATGACATAAACTGCTAGGTCTGAACTCAATCTTTCTAAAGTTTTGCCTTGCTTTAACATTCTTCTTTTGAGATATCTACTTTGCATGATGTTTCGTTTTCCGCAAAAGTCCTAAATGTGTGGATTTTATCTTTCTTTTTGCGCCCGCGCGTAACGAGGATAATTAGAGTTTGTTTGACTTTGCTGAGGAACAGTTAGAACTCATCTACGTTTGTGTGCATGGAATTAATTTCAGTCTGGCAATGATTAGCATCTTTCGCTTGCTATTCTCATTATAGTATTCGATTTTAATCTTGAGCTAATGTTTCAGTCTTTATATAGCAAGCGAGTGTTCAGAGAGTGTCAGATCTTTCTTATTAAATCTTGACAAATATTGCCGATATTTAGCTAGGTTGTTTCTTGCTACTTCTTACGCCTGTGTTTTTGCACACAATTTTACTATATAGTCTCTACATTTGTTTCTCAGTACTGAATTTTCCACTGTGTGACAATCAATACAAATCATATGTTAATCTAAAATACCTTCAAAGATGACTTTACGGTGAAGTTCTTGTCAAGGGTTTACCTGCATTTTTTTGAGAGGCTGAATTGTAAACAAAACACTGTGCAACGGAACACAGATTTCACTTCCGAATCATCACCATGGCCTTATTACTCAATGTGCACTGTCGCCAAAATACACACAGACAACCACACCAAAAGCTCACATTCTAAAGAATAAACAATTGCCTTTAAATCCTTACTAAGAATGCCAAAATCTAACTCTTGTATTACCACCAAACGGAGACAGGAAAAAAGTGATCTAAAAATAGATTGGGACTACATTCGTGGGTGCTGAACCAGATTTTATTAATTGTGTACTGATGCCATATCACACCCCATTATAAACGAGGTAATCCTGAAAAAAGAAATTACTACTTCCAGAATCCAAACGGAATGTTTTTAACTGGAAACTGATACTTTTTATAGAGGAGTAAGTTTCATCTTGCTTCCATACAAACTGGCACTTCCTAAATATCAGCAGAAACTTCTATTTCGGAAAACTCAAAATATACACCACTTCACATTTTTTATTCTAAAATTGGAGATTTGCATGGAAAAGATTTTCAAGGACCCGTAAGCCTCTAATTTCTGAATATTGAAAGGTACCTTAGTTGATAGAGTCTCGAAACTAGTAATCCGAGAGTCGCGGGTTTGTTACCTTCCAAGCCAGCCTGTGTTGGCTGCCTCCGTGTATTCTTACAAAATGCACTTAATTCCTATTTCCTGATCAAGATAATGTGTTGATAGTGTGTTTAAAATACGGGTAAAACCGACTAAAAAGACGAAGAAAGAAATAAAATCTTTTCCAATGGCATCCAACTACGAGTAAACAGTTTAAATTTAATAATATTGTCATTCGACAAGTGTAAAAACAATCAAGGCGAATAACTCTTCTCAATCCTAGAATAAAGACTAAGGATGATAGCGTTAGAAGTTACTACGTTGAAATGAAAATACGCAGCATGGTTTTTAAGAATTTACCGTTCAAGTCACATGTCTTTTATCAAAACTTTTGAATTAGTTCGTCAGATATGATGTCAATTGAATACTTAAGACTGGGCAAATAGAGCTATTGGATATTTAAAACATTCCGTCTGCAATAACGCTATAATGAGTGTCCTAAGTATATTGGGGGTGGGGGGACTGGAATTAAACCATCATATTCTTCTTTGTCCTCTCTCCTTTGCTTTTGGTTTTTTTATTTCATTTTATAATTTTTGGGATCAAGTCATATTGCTATTTTACATATTTGTAAAGGTACGCTTTACATTGTAGAGGACATAAATTTATCAAAATGAACCAATTTCTTCGGTCAGAAAGATCGATCGCTTTCAGACCAAATAGGACATCACATATCCGATTGCAGTTTACTGGTATCCTTATGTAAACCTCTTGAGTCAAACCACTGAATTAAAACACACACACACACACACACACACACACATATATATATATATATATATATATATATATATATATATATATATATATATATATATATATATATATATATATATATATATATATATATATATATAATATAAATATATATATATATATATATATATATATATATATATATATATAGAGAGAGAGAGAGAGAGAGAGAGAGAGATGCATACATATATACATACATAGCTTGTTGATAAAGTTTTAGCATGTTGAGTTTCGACATTCATATCGTCAAATTAACACCATGTGCTTTATGTGCAAAGTATAGTACAGAATTACTTAAACAAGTATGTGCATGTTGATTGGAGTTAGCGAAATAAATCTTAGCTATGTAATCTAATTACCTCGGACACTTTTAATGATACTTTGAATTTATCGATTAGTTAAAACTAAATGAAGCGCATGGTCACCCATTTCATACAGCTTCATTCATGGCGACTAGTAAATAATTAAGTAACGTGTGTATGTGATACTTCATCGCTGCATTGTTGCATCTTCTTTAAAATTTGTTCTAATGAAATCACGGCCACAAAACAAGAAAGACCGGTTTTCTGTCTATGAAAGCTGAGTGGATCTGGATGAATTATTTGCTCCTTTATATCAAGTAGTGTATGTGGCCTCAAATTTTACGACTGCCGAATGAGGGCGACAAATTTACAATGCAAAGCGACTAAAATCGTAACTAAATGCAAAGTACCTAAATGCATACTAAATAATGCTGAAGGCTTTAAAAAGTGATACCCACTAGAGTAAATTAAGCACATTTTATTGAAGATTTATTTTCAAGATATCGTTTCTATGTAAATCTCCAGTCTCTATTGGCGATTGTACAAAATGATTATCGAAAAATCGAAACTCATCGTTGAAACGGCCGATTAAAAACTGCGTAGTTGTCAAACTATAATTAGCTTTACAGCTAATCCTTAAGGAATTCATTCATTATGAAAAGGTGATGTCAAAAGATGAATTTTTAAGACATTCCGTGCAATTAATACAATAGGCATTATTTTCTTGTTATGAATAAAACAGGTAAATTGATCACGAACCCTCTCCGTGGATCCTGCTTCTTCCATATTCATAGCTACCAGTGCGCATAATTAATCAAATGAATATTCAGCTGTCGAAAATACATACAATCTCCAGAATTCGAGGAAAGGGCCATATTTATTGTATTTATCGTGTTGGGTCATATCTTTTTCATTTACCTTTAAATTATGTAATGAGTCTTTGGTATAAGTGAAACAATGTTTGACTTACAGAAGAGGGTCGCTGAATTTTTATCGAATTTTCTGCTTTCTGACTCATATTTGAATAACAGAGTAGACCGACAGGCGTGACTATTAGAGTCATTTGTTAATTTGGAGGCTTATATTTTGAAATTAGGAGCCAGTCTGTATATCATTCGAGATGGCTTGGACTCTTTGCAAGGACACTTGAAACTACCATTTGGTCTGCTTCAGCTTATTCGTTAAATCTCCTGCTGTTTTCGTGCTCAGCAGCTACAGAGCCACATCACTTTTAATCATTAACCTCAAAATAATAGCTCTACCAATTAAACTTTCCCAAATATCAGGTTTTTATTTTAAAAAAACAAATTGATTTCTTTATAGTTCGGTAAGCTGATTAAAACATATATATGATAAGTATTTAATCTGATTGAGATGGACTGTGCTTAGTTGTGCTCAAATACCTTTTTACTTTAAACTGAAACCTGGAACCATCAGGATTGAAAAGCATAAACCAACAAGCATGAAAATCTTAAACAACCAGGCCTGGAAATCACAAACCAACAAGCATGAAAATCTTGAATAACCAAATCTGGAAATAATAAATAACTACCTGGCTATTATTCAAATAAGCAGGATAATACTAATAAACTAGACATGGAAATCATAGACCGCCAGGCCTGGATATCACAAACAAGTATGAAAATCTTAAATAACAGATCCCACTCTATAGGGGATTTGGTTAACGTCATCTACAGAGATCTGAGCAGAGATAACCAAAATTAATTAATGGACTTCACTCCTTGTCCTAACTATGCTAATTTGCTAATTAATTCATTCTTACTGTGCAGCTTAACCTCTTGCCCTCAACTTTTCGACTCGCGTCTCTTCGATAAAATCTAACGAGAATCACTCGTTACTTCTCGAAGTTAGCAATCTGGTTCTCATCAGAATTTAGATTGACTAATTTTACGAGAACAATTTCTTAAAACCTTGAACTCCATCAGGGAATACACACCTTCTCGCTTAACTCAACCAATCATAATAACTTTCTCAAACCGCCAAAAAATGTAATACTCCCATTGATGTCAGAATAAACTTCATGAATCCGCCTTTATCAAAAATTATTGCTTGAAAATATCATTATACGACACTTGATTCAAATACCCAAAAATTTCCCAACAATTTTTACTCTGGTTTGTTTAAAATTTGCCATTCGAACATATCTTTCAAACCATTACCGAAAGGACTTTAATTAAAATTCAGTTATTGCCCCAAAAATTGCCTATCCCATTACTATAAATATATAGTAATGGGATAGAGTGTCACAGAATGTCAGTGTAAAAAATGTAGTGACTCCTGTGTAGTGCTAAATGTTATTTTAGTATGTAAAGAATATTCAGATTTTTAAAAAAGATGTTTAACAATCTATAAATAAAGTCTGTCAGAATGTTTATACCTTAAGTTTGAGATTCAGAGGTTTAATTTAACAGTTGGACAACATATAGTTTCAGTTTCAATCAATTTCAATGTCCTCCATGGAAACGTTTGTCCGCAATCTGGTGGATCAATCTGCATTAGCATTGAGAACTCTTAAATATTGTAAATAAGAAGAACTGTACGAATTCGATATTTCGTGCAAGTATTTATTGGTTATAACATTGCAAGAAAGCTTGCCTTTGTGTTTCAATAAATACGGACAGCCTTAGTGGAAATCACATAATTGTTTCATAGAATGAATATTTTGTTACATTTGTTGGGTTGGTTTGTTGGTTGGTTTCAATTTACATTATATTCGAAATACTTTGAAGAGCAAAAACCAGGAAAACGCTTCTGTTGTAAGAAAATGGTTTTGCAAGAAGTTTATCATTACTTTGTTGGAATAGGAAAACATTGAGCGCTTTTACGCTTATTCACGCAAAAATAACATCTGTTTTGGTAAGGTTTAACAGAGTTCTAAAGACAAGTATGTGGAAGTATTTCATTTAGAATAAACTTAATAAATTTAATTCATAATGGCTACAATAACACGCACCATAGGTCAATCGATATAAACCATCTTGAAACAAGCAAGCAAGAAAACAGACATAAACTGTGGATTATTATATTTGATTACTTGAGAGATTATACATTTGGATCGCCCACATAAAATCTGTAAAACAATCAGAACAGAGAAAAACAAAAACACTTTTTCTAAAAGGGGATGTATATTTTAGTAACATTATCGAGGACATATTTAAAATCAGGCAAGTAATTCAAGGTGATCCAATTCTTTCAAATTGAAAGATTGGAAGGTAGATGATACAGATGGTATGCTTTACGAACAGGAGATATCTCTATGCGAAAGACAAAATATAAGATATGTACAAAGTTAAAAAGGTTATTAAGGCCAAAATAATCAGTAGTATATTTGTTAAATGGATAGGATATGATCATTAATTTAATAGCTTGTAACCAAATGAAAACATTATGCAATTCAAATAAACATCAACAATGTTCCCGAAAAACACATCTAGAAAGACCTTTCCCTCAAAGAAGGATAATATCTGGACAGAAAGATGAGAGATTTGAGTTGATCAAAGATAAAAAGTTTCTAAAATACGACATATTGGAAGAAACAACGAGATGAAAAAAGAAACAAAGGAGATGAAACATAGGTGGCATGTGATTTTGTATTGGAAACAAAATCAGAAAGAAGAACGTACATTGAAAAACATCACAGGTAAAAACAAAAATGGTACACACGAAAAAACGTGATAAGGCGACAACCATGTACACACCGATATTGTTGGGTAATAAATGATATAACAGAAAAAATAAAACTATACCGTATTAAAAATATGAACTTGAAATAAACTGTCTTTACAAAGCTGATACAAATATCACGCATAAAAGACTACAAAATGGTCTATGAGATAATAAACAAAATAAGGGTCATGACCTTCGTGTAAATATTGATTCACTCTTGAGAGCGTTGATAATTCTTTTAATTTAGATTGAAAGAGGAATATCAACCTGTCGAACAAATGCATAATGAGCGATGCATTCTTGATGGATAAAAGTGTTACAATGTGCCATTTTTTCACCTCTATAAAATCAAATTATCTGATATGGACAGAGGTTTCACGCCTCGTCGGTAAATAAAATCCCCCAAACCTTTGGCACTGTTTAGTACACCGATTTTGAGGAAATTGCATTCAATATCAAGAGCAATCCAAATTAAAATACACTGAAAAATGGTAGGCCTGATACTGGATATTGTCCATTCAGTCAGAATACATACGTGCCCAGCACAGTCAGTTATAAATAAAATACAAAATACCATAAATGCAGCTAAAATGATAAAATGCAGCTAAAATGATATTAAAGCAATGGTTTTAAAGCACAGAGAGAGAGATAGAGAGAGAGAGAGAGAGAGAGAGAGAGAGAGAGAGAGAGAGAGAGAGAGTTTTAAAGCAGAATGAGAGAGATTTTTAAAGCAGAGAGAGAGAGAGAGAGAGAGAGAGAGAGAGAGAGAGAGAGAGAGAGAGAGAGAGAGAGAGAGAGAGAGAATCAAATATTTATATACAGTTTTGTTCTAACTTGTTCATGGAAGAAAAACAAATGTAATTTGATAAGTGATTGACGATCATCATCAATCAATATTTTGTATAATAAAAGACAATGTAAAATAATCTTGACATCTGCATAGTAACTAAATCAAATTGAAATATGGCTTATGTTGCAATCGCTGAGTTTTATAATCGACTAATAACTGTCATTATCGTTAGAGGAATGATAGTATAATGAATATTAAACCACATTAAAATTTTGTTGATCCTAAATATAATTAGTTTGGAAAGAAGCAGCATGTTATTCAATACCAAATGGCGCGTATCAAAGACACCGGCAATGATGTTTGATTAATGGCAACAACCAGAATAATTATTACAGGAGTAATTATCGCAGGAATAATTACTAGATGAGTAATAGTTAAAGGTCTAACATTTGAAGGAAGCAATTATCAATTCAAAATTATTTGATATCGATGGAGAGTATGTATGTATGTATGTATGTATGTATGTATGTATGTATGTATGTATGTATGTATGTATGTATGTATGTATGTATGTATGTATGTGTTTATGAATGGATGTAAGTGTATGTGAATGTAGGTGTGTATGTATGTATGTATGTATGTATGTATGTATGTATGTATGTATGTATGTATGTATGTATGTATGTATGTATGTATGTATGTATGTATGTATGTATGTATGTATATGTGTGTGTTGTATTTTTAATGCGTCTTTAACAATTTTTCTTTCATATCACTACAATGTCTGCATTGTGGCAGTTTAGAGTGATATCTAACATTAGGGCATCATGACGCAGTCCCACCTAGTTACATTATCCTGACACCAGGCCGACCAGGCCTAATAGAAAACTTTTAATGCTGAACGTCTAACTAGGCAGCTTTTGCTACCAATTTTATAAGTCTCTGGTATAGCTCAGCTGGGGTTAGAACCCGAGACCGCCCGCATCTGAGTCGAATGCTCTAACCACTAGACCACCGAAGTGGTCGAGGTTGAAGAGGCAGAAAACACCGTGAAGATGTCGCAACAGAACTATACAAACAGAAGAGTTCAAACAAAACAGCGAAAAATCTCAAAAAGCGAGATTGGGAGAAAAAGATTTAATTAGTAAGTACTTGAATTAAGTGTATCAGGCATTGGGGTACAAATTATTTTACTCATAGTGCCATAGATCTGAGGGATATTGATGGTAAGACAAAACTTGATAACGAAGAAGGTCAAAATTAAATGCATTCCGATGAACACACAAAATGTGAGTATATATTCATGGCACGTGTGATAGTATTAACGAGGGTGTTCAAATTTTAATGCATATACGTGTCATTACTACGCCAGCCTCTGATACGTAACTCCTCAGAAGCAGGAATTCAGTATATCAGTCAAGCATATTATTATATCACAGACATCCCGAGTAGCATTAGATTGTATCACAGACTTCCCGAGTAACATTAGATTGTATCACATACATCGCGAGTGACATATTGTATCACAGATACCTCAAGTAACATTAGATTCTATTCCAATCACCCGGAGTAACATAGATTGTAAAATTAACGCTACGAGATTATTATATTGCATCACGGACACCCCGAGTAACACCAGACCCGTGCCACAGATACCCAGAGTAACATTAGACTGTATGACTAACACACGAGTAACATCGACTTGCATCACATACACACGAAGTAACATTCGATTGTATCCCAACCACCTGGAGTAATATAGAGTGTAATATAAATACCTCGAATAACATTAGACTGTATCACGGACACTCCGAGTAACATTAGACCTAAGTCACAGACACCGAGATTAACATCAGCTTGTAACAAAAACAGCCCGAGTAACATTACATCTGAACTAACATTGCAAAAAATAAACAAAAAAAATCTAAAGCTAATCCGAAGTATATTGATTATACCAAGTAGTTTCATTGATACAATGCTACTGAAGGACTTTGGTATATCCCATCGAAGTGGTTATCTCTTTGATACTATGCTACTAAAAGACTTCGCTACATCCTATCGAAGCGGTTATTTACCAAACTTTTACTTGACTGCACTTGAGGCCTAAGTGGTTAGAACATTCGTCTTCTATGCGGGTTTCAACCCCGGCAGAGTCATTCCAAAGATATATAAAAATTGGTACTAGCAGCTGTCTAGCTTGGCCCTTGTCAACTATTAGTACGGTAGTGAAATTCGAGTCGAAACCTGTCTGTTGCAACACGAGTAATGACAGCTGGAACTTAAGTTCCTTTTGAAACTTCCTTAAAGGTCCATATAAAATAGTTTTCATATTGTTTGGTACATGGAAAAGTACCATACAGTTATTTGTTTTAGAGATAGATAAATTTTAGCAAGCTATAATTCTCAGATTAAGATCGAAAAATTGATTATCTTCTAAAATAAACGTGGCCTAATTTGTTTTCACTTCGGGTAATTTTGAACAAAACGCAACGGAACATTCATGTATTTCTTTCGCTTATTATGTTATGGTAGTGTTAGTGTGTATGGTAAAAATACATATCAATCATAATTAATAACCAAAATAAATGTTTCCTCCTTTGGACCTGATACAATCATTGAAATTTTTTTAAAGAAAAGGTGAAAAAATTAACAACAAAACAATCGTAGGAGTTGATAAAACAAATCAAGGTTTATAGCGATAAATCGTACCCATCATCCTCTCTGGAAATCTTCAACACTGTTCATTTTATTTGCAAACATTGTATGTAATGTGTTTATGTTGTGATTATAATTTTTAACGTAGCTTTACCAATTTTTCAGTCATATAGCTATGATGTCAGTAGTGTGGCAGTTTGTAGTGATCTCTAGCACTGGGGCATCATGCCGCAGACATGTATGATGTCCCACCTAGTCACATTATCCTGACACTAGGAAAACCAGTCCTAATACTAACCTCTTAATGCTGAGCGTCAAGCGAGACAGCTGTTAGTGCCATTTTTGCAAGTCTTTGGTATGACTCGGCCGGGGATTGAACCCATGACCTCCTGGATCCGAGGCAGATGCTTTATCCACTAGGCCACCGGAGCGGTTGCAAACATTGTATAATGTTGTATATGACCCTTCTCTACCTTTCGCAAAAAAAGTCATGTGTTTGATTCGTTTTAATTTCTGTTACTGATTATAATGCACAATAATACAGATTTTGCCATTCAAAGCAGGTTTTAAAAAGACGTGCATTTGATACTTTATAGAAACATCTTGAAATTTTAGGAATGAACGGATTTTGGATGCATCAAGTAATATGGAAAATACAAATGGTAAGATCTGGCCAAGGATTCGATCAAATAGTAATTATTTGCTATTATTACAGATATATTTAATATTAATAAATTATGTTGACTCTGGTCTAACTATTAAAGGTAAAAACGGGGTTTACCAAATAAAAACGTGTATGAGATGGTTAAGACTATCATAGTTATGGCTAAATCTAATATTGGTGTGATACCACGTAGTCAGGTTAACAATGATAATGCGACGGACCAGACTTATTACGTCATGATAAAACAATTTTACCTGTGTAAACGATCTTTTAAACGAGCTCTTACTCGTTTTATAACAGTATTGCATAATCATGCTTTACAATTAGTTCGCGGTACAAATATAACCAGAAAATAGAGGATTTGTGTATTATGCAATTAAAATACGATCGCAGCAGAATATTACTTTGTTCTTGTTTGTTCTTTGTACCGTGTCATCTTAAACAAATATTTACCTTGCTACTTTTATTTGCGCCATTCCTTACACAAATTTGAATCTCTCGTGTCTTTTCACTCAAATATACTAGCGCAGTAGACCGGTTAAATAGAATTTTATTACAATGAAATTAACTGGTACCACATTGCCTTCAACACTTTTATCTTTGTTTGCTGTCTGATAATTCTTGTTGTTGACGTAAACATATTTGTCAATATAAACAACTTTCATTTTAAAACTGATTAAAGTAGTCTGTTCTATTTAGTCTAGTCATGACTAGACACATTAGCTCATCAAGTTCACAATGGGTGCAAGAGTTTGGTTTGGCACAGGACTACATATAGGTTATTTATATTTAGTACAGGTGTTTGAGTATTTATGTGTGTGTGTGTGTGTGTGTGTGTATATATATATATATATATATATATATATATATATATATATATATATATATATATATATATATATATATATATATATATATATATATATATATATATATATATAGTGCTTTTCCACGGTTAAGGTACTCGGAAGTTTCCGTTGGTACGAAATAGACGGAAAATCCCCCGTATTCATTTTCTTAATTTAATGATATTAAAGTCTCAATACAGCCGTCTCACATAAATTTGGAAAGAAGGACATTATTTGTTTGAAAAGCTATCTGATATGAACCGTTCTTTGAAATAATGAAGATGTTAGGTTTGAATGTTCAAATATTCAGTTTAGAATTAAGAGGCGACACAACTTAATTCAGTCATTCATATTGCTCGTAATTCCTTTCTTTTTTAGGAGTCCTCCAAAAGTAGCGATGTGACAGCATAGGACAGAAATCACGAATGTCACCGATCAACATCAGATTAATTCGTACACGTGTGAAAAAAATGGCTGGGTTTTTTTTAGCTCGGGGGAGAAATTACACGGCTCGTAATGTAATAAAACGTCATTATTATAAAAACCAATATCTTTCAAGACTCAGTATTATTCAGATGATTGGCATACACGACTTTTTTCACGTAATAGCGACATTGGAACTTTAACAGCATGTTTTGATTTGTCGTCAAAAAGTTATTTTTGAATATTTTTAAATTAAATTCGAAAATGAATTAAATTATGTATTACAAACGGAATTATATTTATATGTCAGATGTTTTACACGTATGATAAGGCGGTGGTCAAATGCTATGTTGCGAAATATAGTCAGGCCAAATGCGCACATTGATTTTCTGACCCTATATGATAAATAAATATCTCACCCATGTACTGGCATCGCACTCAAAGTTTCCCATCACTTTTTATCAATACGGTAGCTAGATAATTACAGGCTTCAGTATAAACACTCCCTATTTTTAGTAACAATCTCTCTAATGTTAGCCCTCGTTGAATATTAAAAAAAAAAAACTACAGGCAGACCGTTGTAGCATAATACTATGATGTGACTGGTAGTAATTCAGCGTGCTGAGAAAGCAATTCGTGCTAGACAAAAAATATATATGTACTGCTGGTGTGTCCCCGCTAAAATGAGAACATCCATATATCTGCATTTGCTAAAATATAAATCGACAAATACGTACAAACCACGCGCTTTACGGAGTTAAGGATCAGCTCGAAAAGGCTTAGCAGGGTGGGTGGGTGTGGTATAGTCAAATAACATGTACAGTACTTATTAAATAAAAAGTTAACAAATTTGTAACTTAGAAACTGTTATGTAAATGTGCAGGTGCAATCTGCTTTGTGGAAGAGGTGATAAATCGAGCTAAATTATGCAATTTGATGATGCATTTTACGAGCAATGGGTCAAGGCATTAAGATAATATTGCAATTATCTTGTTTGAAGACATAACAAGATGCACCGAGCGTTTTCTTCACAATAAATGATGTTTATGGTAAGTAAGTAAGTAAGTAAGTAAGTAAGTAAGTAAGTAAGTAAGTAAGTAAGTAAGTAAGCAAGCCTCCCAACTATTTTTGCAAATATTATGTACAAAAAACAGATCATTTTCAATTACTTCAAGTGTTCTACAATATCCACTTTTCCTTGCAACTAAATGTATTATTCATAAATGTCAGTGGCACCTATTTTTGCAATACATGCATACTCCATATTGCTGCACTCTTGATCAAATTATGTGAAACAAATTTATATTACGACTATAGGTCTAAAAGTATGTAACAGAAATAAAATGAAACCAATAAATTAATTAATATCAACAACCAATTTGTTTAACTATAACAAAAAGTGACAATTCAAGAAAACTAAAAACATGACTTAAATTCTAAATAATTGTAACTGTCATATCACAAATCCAAAATGACAGAACGTTCCAAAATAAATTCTAATAGATTTAAATATCTTGATATAGCACATCTATGTAATCCAGAATGCCTTTGAATCAGTTCACAAAAATCTAATGTAATGCATTAATCCCAGAGGTTACGAGCTTTCTACTAATTCCAGTAAATAGTTTATATAAATAACTTCTCTCGAACTATATCTGATTTCAATAATGCAACTGTAGACTCAGATTCCCATTGACTGATCTTAAACAGGATCGAGTCATTTGTTTATCATATCCCTATTTATTCACATTTTCACTTGATCTATATCATAACAGGTTGTAAAGCAATCCAAAGGAGAGAACAAGCCTAATTGCAAATAAGTCTGACTTTGGGCTGAAATGCTGTGTAAACTATCAACGAGTGACCATATTCTGAAGTACAACTTACAAGCAAGAACAAACGTTAAGCTCACAATATTGATTAAATATACGTATTAAATCTTTATCATGCGTTGTTTCTTTGAACACATGCACTGTCAAACGCTGCAAGATAGTTAACTAAAAGAAATGGGACATATTTATTACCCTAATTGTAGTAATTTCTTCACGGAGCACCCCACCCCACCACATGTACCGAAATGTGCATTAACAATACAACTTGTGACCGGCTGAATACGGAACAAAAAGCCAGAGTTGCCTAAAATTCCTCGATGGTCGGGGAAAGTCCGAGCTTACTAAAGGCTTGTATACGCATTAGTCAGTTTAGAAGTAGACGTGGACCGAAGAAATGTGTCAGAAATGAACCACCGTGGGTTTACAAAATACAATAAAAAGGGTATAATTAGGGCATGTATACAAGTCACCTGATACAGGTCGTGCGACTTATGCCTGGGCTAATGCTGTTTGGTACAGTTTCTAGAGAAAGAGTGATGGTTATCGATCATTCTGACCATTAGTTTCACAGAGGCACTTATAACACGTGATGTATGCCCCTGTTTGTTAAGACAGTCCTCTGGTTATAACGCAGCTTGGTACACTAAACCATATGTGGTTAGATAGGTTGTTAGGATTTGCTTTTAATAAACAGTAAGAACCTATTTACGGAAGCAAACTTTAAATGACAGAATTATGGAGCAAATTAAATAAAGCCAACCAATATAGCGCAGTGAAAACAGGATAGAACGCATTAAATTAGAATTAGAATTACGAAGACAATCTGAAGTTGAATGAAAGTGTTTATTTTTAATTGCGATCTTTATAAATCATTGCATGATTTCGGTTTTTTTTATTCCTGTTGAACTCACATAACTAATAACATGGAAGAATGGAAGTCGGTCTAGAAATCGGTGGTTTTTGAAAAATGATAGAGTAAACACGCCTTTAGATGACCATGACTGGTTGATAATCAAAAGTCAAATTTTAGCTACAAAGAATGTTTTGTGCGATTATACTATTTATAACATAAAACATTTTATTGATATTATTTTAGTCCTTTTTCACTTTTTACCTTAGAACACTAAGAATTTAGCACAATATGATTCCGAGAATTTGGTACATATATGTGTTTGGAGCTTGTGTTTTCAATTCCACAATTAAAAAATTAGGTGCTACATTCAGCAGGTTCAGGTCCTTTCTTCCTCCATCACCGGACCTGCTTACAATTGTTCCACATATGCATGGACAATAATAATACTATATATGACGCCTGTTTTCCTTATCAGGTTCTGCTTACAGTTGCTACAGATGACTCTATATGACGCCCTTCCATATCTAACTAACCCTGCTTACAGTTGGCATGAGCAAAAAAAATCATTCAGTGAGAAATTCAACACTTTCAGATATTATAATTGAACTGGGGTGGGTGTGTGGATTAAGTGTGTGAGTGATTATGTCTCGTGGATGTTTTGCACTTGGGTAATATTTGTACATGCAAGTATATACATATCATACAGTTTATTATTTATAGCAATTTGGTCTCCCAAAGCCATTTTTATACACACTATGCTTCAGATATTTTCATTTACGTCTGTCTCTTCCGCCGTAGCTAATGCCAGCAAATACTCATGATTTTCTGTCCCTCTTACTACGAATGTATTTCATGTTTTGAATTTACATTATGCCTACCTTCCGTTACTTTTAAATCATATGCGGTCTTAATTATTTTCTGACATTTAAATCTCATTTATTCAAGTAATGCATACATACATACATACATATATATATATATATATATATATATATATATATATATATATATATATATATATATATATATATATATATATATATACTCACATTGACCTTTGATTCACTTATTTCAAGTATGGTAATGAATTCTAATATTAATTTGAACAGATATCAATGGTAATAACAAAGTACCTCTTGATTGGATACATTTTTTATCATATATTTTTCGCAATTTTTTAAAATGAAGCTCAGATATTTACATTACCAAAAAGCACCATTACTGATGTTGGTAAAAATGGACTTCGAATGCAATTTAATATTTGTAAGTGTAAGCCTTGACCAACTTAATTATTTGCACTATTTGTTTATACATTATACTACCGTGCAAATGTCTGTCAAGTAATTACATAGTTGATATAGGACTCGCGTTACTAATTATATACAAAAATGGGAACTAGTCTAGACATGGCTGCACTAAACAGAGAGTTAATACGGATTTGAAGGATCCTGGTTGTTTGATAATGGAGAGTAAACAGGTAGCTAAAAGACTCTTTGGAGAGCTAATGCCTTTTGTAAATAAAAATTTTAAAAACGAGACACCGCTCTATTGAATTAATGTTCGTCGTTATACAGACGTGACCCAGAAATAAAATCAACGTCTGATTCTCTAGCGGCGGAATTAAAAACGCGTAGATTTTAAACAAAAACAAATAAAAAAAAAACAACGCAAAAATATCATAATTCACGTTTCATACGGTATTCTCAGAGCAGAAGCTTGCATCAATAATAAATCTGTACTGAGAGAAATATATGTTATTATAAGTAGTTTGAAATTTAAATTTATTGAATTTTCAACATCCTACTACTTCCATTGGTTTACTATAGGAGCTGAATTAGTGCCGTGAGTTCTGTATATCTAGACGCCATGTAAAATGGCAGCTGCGAAGAGCAACGTAGAGAGGAGGAAGCAGGAAGCCAGACTAACTACTGCATGGGATAGGTATCTGGGATTTAGTTGTCGAGGTTGGGAGGGGGGGTGTTAGGGATGGGGAAGGGTTTCCATATGCCATTGTTAGGTGAAATAAATATACCTTCTGCTTTACTTTAATATGCGTGTAAAACATTGTTATATAAAACTGGAATGTCACTTAGAAATTACCTTAGAACACTAAGAATTTAGCACAGTGTGATTCCTAGAACTTTGGTACATATATGTGTTTGGAGCTTGTGTTTTCAGTTCCACAATTAAAAAATTAGGTGCTACCTTTAGCACCTATTGTTCAAAGGTCAATGCTGTAAATATAATGCACCATCAAAACATTGTCTCTGTTCTCCACCCTTTACTAATATGTATTGCTATCAAAATATTCGTATTTCTAAAATTGAATGTGTCATTATTAACAAACCATGGTAATCCAAACTCATACATGTTTTATGTTCACTCCTTTATAGACTGGTTCACATCCTTTCGTGTAATAACAGTACTGTGAGTATAAACATGCAGCAGCGTCGCTAGACAATGTTCCGATATGTTAACCCTATCTTCAGATAGGTAGGGGTAGCACATCGGAACCTTAGCTAGCGAAGATGAATTGCAGAGACTCATATGGTTTTGCTCTACGCAAGTATGGGTCTATACTGAAAGATGCCGTTTCTTATCACCAGAACTCTGGAATTGGCATTGGGTTGGGTTTACAATGCATTAGAGTTGAATCAGTAACGTGAGACTAAGAGAGAACAACAGCATTACCAAGAAATGGAATTTGGTGGGGTGGGGTGGGGTGGTTCGGGGGTATGGGCGTGTACACAACTAGGAGAGGATTATGTTGGACGGAAATTATGTGGGAGACCCGGCAGCTTCTGAATTTTAAGCGTTTCGAGGGCACAGTTCTAACCGTCTAACAATTAATAAGTCTCACTCTGGGAAAGATTCTGGTTGTTTCGCCCTACGCATTGGGGGGACGGGGGCGCAGGTTCAGCTCCTTTCTTCCTCCATCACAGGACTTGCTTACAGTTGTTCCACATATGCATGGACAATAAAAATACTATATATGACGCCCGTTTTCCATATCAGGTCCTGCTTACAGTTGTTACAGATGACTGTATATGACGCCCTTCCAGCATATCTAACCATGCTTAGAGTTGGCATGAACAAAATATTACTATATACGAAACAATCTGGTTTTAGTCGTATGTTTATAAATCTCCCTTGGGAAATCATTCAGTGAGAAATTCAACACTTACAGATATTATAATTGCTGCCACGAACTGGGGTTGGTGTGTGGATTATGTGTTTGAGTGACTATTTCTCGTGGGTATTTTGCACTTGGGTAATATTTGTACATCCAAGTATATACATATCATACAGTTTATTATTTATAGCAATTTGGTCTCCCAAAGCCATTTTTATACACACTATGCTTCAGATATTTTCATTTACGTCTGTCTCTTCCGCCGTAGCTAATGCCAGTAAATACTCATGATTTTCTGTCCCTCTTACTACGAATGTAATTAATATTTTGAATTTACATTATGCCTACCTTCCGTTACTTTAAATCACATGAGGTCTTAATTATTTTCTGACATTTAAATCTCCTTTATTCAAGTAATGCATACACATAATAGATACTCACATTGACCTTTGATTCACTTATTTCAAGTATGGTAATGCATTCTAATAATTATTTGAACAGATATCAATGGTAATAACAAAGTACCTCTTAATTGGATATATTTATTATTTTATATTTTTCGCATTTATTAAAATGAAGCTCAGCTATTTACATTCCCGAAAAGCACCATTACTGATGTTGGTATAAATGGACATCGACTACAATTTAATATTCGTAAGTGTAACCCTTGACCAACTTAATTATTTGCACTATTTGTTTATATATTATACTACTGTGCAAATATCTGTCAAGTAATTACATAATTGATATAGGACTCGCGTTACTAATTATATACAAAAATGGGAACCAGTCTAGACATTGTCGACCTAAACATAGAGTTAACACGGATTTGAAGGATCCTGGTTGTTTGATAATGGAGAGTAAACAGGCAGCTAAAAGACTCTTTGTAGAGATAATACCTTTTGTAAATAAAAATTTTAAAAACGAGACAACGCTCTATCGAATTAATTTTAGTCTTTATACAGACGTGACCCAGAAATAAAATCAACGTCTGATTCTCTAGCGGCGGAATTAAAAACGCGTAGATTTTAAACAAAAACAAATAAACAAAACAACGCACAAAAAAAACATCATAATTCACGTTTCATACGGTATTCTCAGAGCAGAAGCTTGCATCAATAATGAATCTGTACCGAGAGTAATATATGTTATTATAAGTAGTTTGAAATTCAAATTTATTGAATTTTCAATATCCTAATACTTCCATTGGTTTACGACATGTAAAATGGCAGCTGCGAAGAGCAACGTAGAGAGGAGGAAGCAGGAAGCCAGACTAACTGCCGCATGGGATAGGTATCTGGGGTTTAGTTGTCGAGGTTGGGATGGGCGGGGGTTGTTGGTGTGGGATGGGGGAGGGTATCCATATGCCAGTGTTAGGTGAAATAAATATACCTTCTGCTTTACTTCAATATGCGTGTAAAACATTGTTATATAAAATTGGAATGACAAAATGACGACGACAAAACTCCACAACACTTAAGAGAGATAACTCCGCCAGAACAAAACAATCTCGAGAGTAATATTGTTACAAGAGATACATATGAACTAATGTATGTCATAATTTAGTAAATATAATGAAATGCAAAACATGTTCTAAATTTTTATTATCTTCACATCTTTCCTTATTTGCTGCCTTATTTCCTTCCATTTTCGTAGCCAAATCTCCGATATGTATTAATCTGTCTACACCAACATCTCAGTGCTTTGTGCTAGCGACATCTATAGTAGTTAAACAGCTGTTTCCCTTAGAATGTGAGGCCAACTAACCAATAGATCATTTCGTGGAGACTTCGGCGAACTTCGTAATTTGCTCGGAAATTTGATCACGTGGCGGGTGGTCAACTGACCGCAATATCCAATCGATAGCTGGTAGGCAACTAGTCTGGTTCCATGCTTAGTATGCTCCTTAGTATAGTATAGCGGAGTGCATCGCAGGGAGCATTCTAAGCAGGGGACCAGACTAGTGGTCAAAACAAGGCGGAAAATTCAGCATTAGCATCAACTGTTCCAACTACTTCAGCTTCGTTTATCGAGTTGAAAAATGCCTATTCAACAGCGATGATGCCACAGATATTAACATATTAACGAAATCTAATATTGGAACCATCCTGTCTTGTTTTCTGGATATTATAGCCATACGAGAGAAGTAGCTATGAGCTGTTTACATCTGGACACGTCCATGCGAGTATGGAAACGGTGTCGATGTTAAAAATTTAATCCCTTTTTTTACCATAACACCGTATTTTATAAATTTAGTTTCGTTTACCAATCAAAGGAATTTTTCGAATTAATCCGCAGTATAACAAACCTGGAATATTTTTCGACGGTAAAGCTGCAGACGTCCCAGGCATTTAGCAGGCAGGTAGCGGGCATTTCTTAATTTGTTTTAATCTGATACGTCTAAACAACAATGTATGCCATTTTGTTATGTAAAGATACCTACCAGCGTTTGATTGGCTGGAGTATAAAGTGACTCGGGAGGTTTTTCGGGTAATTACGGAACAACTCGGTTAAATCCGGTATGAAATGGGCTATAGTGTGTAACAGCGGTATATTGTACATCGGCCGAACATGGCTCAGGCAACTGACTTCAAAAGGATACTTTGTAAGTTTAATATTGAAAGTCTGACGGTGTACCAGAGAGAAGAAAATACAGATGCATTTGATGTAAAGGATTTATTTGTGCAAACAGAGGCAAAGCGT
Source organism: Potamilus streckersoni (assembly GCA_016746295.1). Taxonomy (NCBI): domain Eukaryota; kingdom Metazoa; phylum Mollusca; class Bivalvia; order Unionida; family Unionidae; genus Potamilus; species Potamilus streckersoni. The sequence goes on from JAEAOA010000290.1 coordinate 1,160,098, forward strand.
TGAACTTAATCATATCTATGTTGCCTGAACAATAGAATTAATAAATATTTTGCAGCGTATGATTATCAGCTCCGTTAAACACAACTAAAATAGTACAGTTATCTCTCATGACTTTTGGAATTTGTGTATAACGCGGTGTAACATAAATCAAGTCTGTGTTTTTATGCCTGCCTCTGGAAAATATCCTAGCTAGATTTGATTGTTTGTCCTGCATAACATCGTCATACACTATTAAATTATTAATAATTCCATCCAGATCTTCTACATATGGCGCTTCATCAATATCAGTTATAAAGTCAATATCGTCACTGTCAACATTTAACGATTTTGCATTTTCATTAAAATCCTTAAGTATTTCATAGCATCTCTGATCATCTACAGATGGAGCTAAATACAATTTATCTCACTTTAGCAAATCTCTTTATCAGATTAAGCAGTAATTGCGTCTTCCAGTCAGACCTATTATTATCATTCTGATACAGTTCGGTAGTGCTGGGTAATGCTTGACTGGCTCTAATTCCGTGTTGCAGAAAAATCAGTTATATCCGTATGATAAATAATATGATTCTGTATTGTCTTCAATGAAGGACAGCCACGCCCACGACTGAATTAACAACAATGATGAGGAAAAATAAAAAGCGTGAACTGACAGAAAAGTGTAAAAAGTGTGGCACAAAGAAATATAAATTTATTTCAAGTATAAAGACAGGAGGTGATATTACTGCTTCGTTGGGAATATTACCAGGACTTCCATGGGCGAAATATCCCGGGGGAAAACAATTACCAGGATACAATTATTATGGGCCAGGAACTCCTTTATTCGTTTTGACAATCAAGATCAACGTAGGTCTGGTGAATATATCGTAATTGGAAGCATGTTACTTTCATGATTTTACTTATCCAAAGATTTCCAACAGCGACATCTCGCGAATATGAACTTAATTCATGCACTAAATAATATAAAAAAATAAATCACTTCGAAAATAATAGCTGCTTTTCTGGTAAAACCTGGCATGGAAAGTAATATAATGCTAGGGGCTGTGTAATTACTTGCATAACTATTATAATTGAGTAGGTGTATTATTCACAGAGAGGATATTAGTAGTATTAGAAAACCAGGTTTTCAACTCACTTTGTTTTTTTACCCTCCAAACAAGTATAAATTATAGTCCTAAATTATCCCCCACCCCACCCCCTTTTTTTCCAAAATAAAACAGGGTTTTGACTCACCCTCCCCCACCTCTTTTTTTCCCCCTACTACTACCTGTAAACAGGTATTTTGTAACCAAACAAAACAACAGGTGTTGGAATGCGATAAGCTCTGATACAGAGGTGACTAATTTGTTAGAACAGCGCATGTGTGGAATACAATTATTCTAAAGACGGCAAACGGGTTTTACCACAAGATAACAGGATGAAAATTAAACTGTGTTAGAACGTTTCAGTTAACAAGGTGGAAATTAAACTAGCATTAGAATGAAAATGATATTATTTTATATCTCGTTACCAATGATTAATGTTTCAACTGTTGATATTAAAAATATTTCACTATCACGACTATAGATACTAAATTTTACTTTACCACTCACACAGCGACGGGACTCAAACAGATCTTTCATTTCTGGTTTGTTCAGAGGATATTTTTTGTTGATAAAATATACCTTTGACCGATCGAGATCAATTGTGAGTTTAGTATAGTTTTGTTGGCTAATGGGGCTGTGAAAGTTTTTAAATTCCGCTAGCAACTTTTGATACAATTGTTCGAGATAATTGAAATACATGCTGTTATCAGATCTGATGAGCGAAAGTTTTAACTTGTCACATGTTCCATTAAAACATATACCTGATGTTTCATTATTAAATTCAACTGTCAATTGTTTACCGTCCATCATTAGATATTTGATGTTACTATTGTAGCTATTTGTCATTGTCAAATTTTCAAGCATTATTTTATAAGTTTAGATAAAATTTCAGTTGGAAAAGATAATGTCGAGTATAGATCTATCATCATAACAATACCCAAGGGCAAATGTATCTACCCCATTTTCACAATAGCGTTTGTCATCAAAATTATACAATCCACGTTTGATAATGACATCTGTTTCGAGTTTATGATGATTAGTTCGAATTGCCATAGCTCTCATAAAACTAACACCACCATCAAGCGCATACCTGTAGTCATCAAATGCTAAATTAGACTATTTTAAAAAATACGGGCTTGACCTTGTGGCCTTTTTTCGTCTAGATTCTATTATTTAGCTAACATATTCGCAGGCCGCTACCATTTGACACATGATCAGTATCTCCATGTTAAAGGATGTTGCTTAGCACGCTCGAGTTCCTTTTCATCTTTACAAACATGACCGCAATATCCTTTTTACTTTGTGTACGTCATGAAACATTTATACTGTCACGTGGATAATCGCGGAAAGATCAAAAAACTAGAGGCTCGGATTATGTGTACATGTCCTGATAGATGGTCCTACACCACATTCTATATTTTTTGAGCACGAGTGAATCTCAGTCTTCTCAGTAAACATATAAATTCTATAGCCGGCCACTGATTGTTAACAAAAGTGTAATGAATCTAAATATCGTACATTCATTCCCGATTTGTTAATTCGAAACCTACTGCAGCTCCGCAACCTTAGTTCCGGCATTGTTTAGTTTTCAGATCTTTGTTTTTTCTATTCTTTGTAGATCCGCAAAGTAAGATTTTCAGTAACAATTTCAATGCTCCGACAAATCTCTATCGTCTGTCGAACAAGTTGGTTGCTGCTAACTTGGATCATTACATTAACTATTTCAATATTTAACACGTTCCTATACTTTCTCCCTTCAGTCTTACGCCAAAAACGGAAGTTGTTATCTGTTTAACGTTACGTTTTTTCAAACTACGGTTTTACGCTGCAGCTCTTCTTGAAGTGTTGGTTTATAGTTACACTCTCATCCACGGCGGATCTTGATTAAATTATAGCTACACGATGAAACACTTTCTCTCCTCTAAACATCATAAGACAACAGCATCGTTGATTCGTTTTTATTTAATACTTCTGTAGTAACTGCAAAACTAATTTTTCTTACTCTAAGTATAATTTGGTATCTAAGTCTTCATGCACCACATGTATGTTGACCTTGGTGTATGTCCTACCGCTTGTGTTCTTTTGATACCATAACGACTAATCTATAGAACCCATTCCGATCTCGCACAGAATAAGGGTAGAATTCGTTATGTAATACTTGTGTAGCAGAATTTTGGTATAATCAAGATACTCGCAACTGCCAACGGAACCGTATGAGGTAACATCGTCAGTATCTTTCTCTTCTCTGTCTTGATAGACTTTATCCCGATTCAACGCTTGATCTATGCAAATCAGCTAAAAAGGTCATTGGTTCCTGCCAGTAGCAATCACCACGCCGTAGACACAGTTATTCCAAATCTAGATCAATTTTTTCTACTCGAAGGAAGGGCTGGGTTTATACTGTCTTCATGGTCAATTTGTTGTTTGCATCAGCATTATTTTTTTTGTTTATCACGCTTATATCCATCATAGGATTACACTTTTTTCAGAAATACATTGAACATCCATATTATCATCAGTCAGTATATTCTAACCTTACATTATAAAAACTTTAGCAAGAATCCCAAGTGACAACCCCATGGGGAAGAATAGCCATTCCAGTCAAAGGCATCATTGTCCCATAGAATTAGACCTTATAATCCTCACTTCACGTAAACTTTCAATAAACTATCTGGCTAATAATACACACAGTTAAGTTTTCATAGAGCTATAACAGCCCATGATAAATACCGACTCTCAAAAGTCCTGACACATCAAGTACTATTTCTATGCATATCTTGTTGCCCTAACCTGGAATGTCATCAGTTTTCTTTTTTAATGTTTTAGTGTTGTGAGTATAAATTTTGTCGCTTTGTAATGGTACAGAGTATTTCATTCCAAACTTTACTCCATATTCGTCGAGGTTTTCGTATGGGAAAAACCCTTTTTTAGCTAGTCGATTAAGTTATCTCATAACAAAGCTCCTTTGGTTATCCAATATTGACCTCACAACACCCTTTTACTAGCTCATGACTATACGTAGGCGGCGCTCACTCAAAAGACTTCGGCTGTCATGTAAATACCAATTTAGCCCTAGCGTACACTCTTGACTTTGTACTTCTTTCAAAACATTAATTTTTGCGGCAATTTGGCATTTTCGCTGATGTTATCCTCCGTGTTTTAGGCACGACGCTTTTATCTCAGGAGATCAACCACAAAGCTTCTATATAATATGGCTAATCCATATCCTACGAAACATTGTGAAGAATAACACGGGAATAACATTCTGGAGCATGAATTTTAAATCACTCATGATTATGTGCCGCTCCAAGGATACTGTCCCAGATCATAATGAACAATGGTCATGTCTTTTCTTTCAATCGCGTCAAAGACTATTTTTCAACAAATACATATGAAACAAATAAGATTTCGGCAATGGCTCGATACTTGAGAGGATTCTCTATGATTTGAGGTGTTAATTTTTACTCTCATTGGCTCTGGTTTACTTTTTTCACCAGAGTACAATTTTATTATTGCCACACGCTTTCGTTAATCATAACTGCTTGAGAAAGCCACACACAGCATTGGAATTTTTTCTCCTCTCGGATATTAAATTTGATTTGATTGTAAGATAATCTCAGAAAACATCAGTCACACTACACATCAAACAACCTACCTTATAACAGCTACTTCTCCAACGGACATCACATGATTTTCGCAACTTTTACTTGTACCTCAGTTCTGGATTAGGATTATTTTTCCTTACACAGAGAGTTAAAGGTTGAAAGTAGGGCCATACAAAATCAGGTATATAGACGAAAGGAATTTTGAAGTTTGTGATTATGGATGGACACGCACTCAAACTAGTAATCACTCTATCTTTGTTAGATGGGCATTGTTATCTCTTTGCCTACATCATGACACGAGTCCTGCCTAAACTGCTTGTTGTATTGTTTCAGTGCATAAAAGTACCTAGCCAGGCACGGCCTAGCACTCGACGGGTAACCAAAGGAACTTTTTGTTCTTTATCCTTAGTAAACATCGTTTACCAAAACTCTACGTTCCTGTTTCACTTTTTACATAATCAACAACAACCATGACATAATGATTTTCGGAGTAACAGATAAAATAATTTTATAGTTGATACTTGTGTACTCGCTTTTTTCTGATAATATCTATCTCAGGCTTTATTAACCGTCATCCTTTTCACATTTAGTCCGACAATCAGTTAATGGGACTATCGCATATATTCTGCATATTTCAAATTATAGGTGTTCTTGATTTTCTGCCAATGGAAAGGTACATATCTTTGAACTAATTTAATCTAGGACACAGTGACGTGTTATACCTTTTCATAGATGGGTAGCGTGTTTTTCTGCTGGATTTTACTGTGAACGGACAATAGTAACTGACAGCCAATTGGAAAAATTGGTATCTTCGTTTTTGATGTTTCTTACTAACACTCTCGCATCTTTTATACTATTTCCTTTTTGGTGGCAAGGTACGACGTATGATACTACCTCGTATTACAATTATATTCTACCCCATCCGTGTTGCAACCCACCAATATATTACCTTTTGATCATCTTCTAATCTTCCCAACACCCGAACCGTAAGTGGAGCAAACTTCACATCCGCGTTTATTTACTTATTTCATTGGTTGTATTCTCATCAGATAGTGCATAATCGATTCAGTCCCTTCCATAGAAGCCAACATCACGTCTTTGATTTTTGCGTTCATTATTATGGTATACTGCTCAATTGTTCCTTGTTTGTTAATTTCTTCGCGCTCCATTGATAACTAACTATTGGAACAAAATAACTATGATATTGCACAGAATAATCCTGGAGCATTTTGGTGTATTTCGTGGCCTCCACGTTTTATACAACTTTGTCTGTTAATAGGTGGGCAATTCAAAAGGATTAGTTGCTCAGTAAAAATTTAGACTCTAAAACATATTTGATATACCAAACTGAGACAAATTCATTATTCACTCATAAACCTGCAAATATAGCAACGTCGGCTATTTTATTAGTTACTACTCGTTACATAAAGCTTCTCTTAGCCTATATCACGCAATTTTTTAACCTATATCTCTAATTTTTTTATAATATTTGCGAATACTTCCATTATTAGATAATTTTTTCTCCAATGCGATGCATCGCTAAAAACTAATATTACGTGATATAAATTAATATTCCAACTCTAAATTATTATGTCAGAAAATTAATCAAACCCAACAGTGAGCAAGAAACACTATCCCTAGCTAGTTCTATCCCCAAAATATCACGACTTTTTATCTCCAACACTGCGCTTTGCGCGCTAAAAATTCTGAATTAGAAGATAACAATAACTCAATCTAGAACCTCTATAAACTATAATGTACTAGTATAATATGTGACAAGCGCACGTGAGCAAGGAGTATTTATCCCAAATTACAACCCTAAGTTAAACTTATACGCTGGATAAATGTAATTGGTTCGGTTTCTCTTAATCATTTTTAAACTAGAATTCATCCTGTTGGGCAAATTAAAGGTAGCGCGGCCCTTCATCAAATTAGTGTAAAGGTGAGATATGCTGACGTGGATTAACTTTGTTTAGTAAGAAGATTTATGTATCCACGTTAGCTCTGCTCTACTCGAGGTCTATTCAAGTGTCGGAACAGCGCTGTAATATTCTCAGTTATCTGGTTACAAGCTTACACTGATCGATATTATTAGAACATACTTTAATCTCATTTACTATGTTGGAGTTTTTCAGAGCGCGAACACCCAGTATTTGATTTGTCATGACGGCATAACCGATCGCGGGAATTATTAGAAATAGAAATCTATAATCTAGTTCTTCAGTACTATGTTGCCACAATATGGGATATTTTCAGGTGTACCACTGTTAAGTAGGAACATCAACAAATCATAGTTCTGTTCATCGCTTTGGTCATTTGGATTTGTTTATGTGGTTGTTAACAATGGATATATCTCCCCAAAGTTGGATCTTTGTTATTCTTTCACATCAAATATTATACGAATGATTAATCAGATTGGGAACAATTACTGGACGATAGTAACGCGCAACAGGACAACATGTGAAGGTAAAGGAAAAAACAATCCGTTAATGGTTTAATTTTGCATGCCCCAATAAAATACAAACTCCTAGTTATGTCGTCAATATAAACCACTCCAGATAAGGTTGAGTGAGATTCCGAAGATTCACTACTCGCGCTGATTTTCAGTGCGGCGCGCGGAATAATATTATCAAGCATACAATCCCGCCAGTCCGCGTAATCAATATTAATAGCGTTGGAGCTAACAAATCCAAATACTTTTTCACGTACGAATACGATGCTAGGATTGGTTTTAGACATATGATATGTGATAGCTCGGTCTTTAGTATCATAAGCCATGAGAGACGCAAAATGCTTTATATATCGTGATTAAATTTTAAAATCGTTTGTCTTCTGCGATCTTTCTCTCATTAAGTTCCTTGTATCTACTCTTTTCTGCTGTTGGGGGGGTGCTTCCTGTTAGGATCTATTATTACCTGAGATCTAACATATGACGTTCAATACAACTATCAAACAACTTGAACACTCCAAACCAACTACCTCATTTTCTATCCGATTCAGCTATCTTAAGCTTTTATTTACTATATTTAACTTTTTGGTGATATTTTATCTCATCGGCTCATCATTTTTATAATACTAATTAGATTCATAATATATTCTTATAATAATTTTTGGACTTGATGTAATTCGACTCGCTGAACTCTACGAGTAGATCACTTTAGTGACGTATGGTACGTCTGTGTGATAAGGTGCGTCGTGATGATGTACATACATAGTATACTTTTTGCCAAAGCTTTTCTATAGACATAAATTGTTGGTTGTTAGCTCTCACAAGATTGATATTTTTATAATAACTCAATGTTTCTGATGATAGGTAGCAAAATAGTACAATGTGTGCCTGGACTGATCTCCCAATTAACTACAGACTGATCTCGACCACTTAAAAACAGCGGTATATTGTACATAAGTACTACCCCATTGCATAGACAGCAGCTAATTATAATTTAATTTGAATAGAAGTTGCCGGAGCAACTAGTAGACTGTTCCTTGGCATGTTGCATTCAAAACCTTTATTTTATTATCTAAGATCCAGGTCACGACAGATAAATATTAAATTGATTCATATTTAGTCAGATTTTTCTACGACATTTACATGACGAATCCTCTACACGATCGCGTAAAGCAGCTATCTATCTATCCATTATGGAAACCAGTAAAATGTACATCTCCTGTCTCATTATACAAAGATACGTAAGTGAGTTTTTTTCTAATAGAATTATTATCATAATTGCTTTGGTTGGGACTCCGAACTGTTATAATTTAGTCCGTTTCCCACACGCTCACATTTGAGACCTAAACTCTTTTTACCCCTTTTTTTCTTATCACTTTCTCCTTCGAGATCAATCTATAAACATTCCATGATCAAGTTCTTCTGTAGTGATTGTTCATAAAAAATATTCCGATCAGACTTCGGTTCCAACTGGCCGAATCCGTTTTTAAACAACGTACGTATATCCTGGTACTGTTAATGTAAACTTAATCTCTATTAGACTCATTAGAAAGACACTTCTTCGCTCAGTTCTCGGCAGTTAACTTCCCCTGTTTCGCAAAACACCCCGCTTTTCTTACATCACTAAAGATATTATAACTCCTTTATCCCAATCCAAACGTTGAGACTTATAATTATATTCCGGTCTCGCTCTCGCTCCATAGGTTAACTATGTTTTTTCATTTGCTCATATTTGGGACTTTTGTAACCTGCTTTTTTTTAGGTGGCAGTTTGAATGGTATCCTCCGATGTTTCGTCGCTTATTTATACTCTCGCCGACAGCATTTTGAGATAACGGTCCTTCCTCGAGTGTACTGTATTGGTGTTTTTACGACTGTAAATAGTAGTTAGTGTATTTTTTCGTTTATGCGTTCGCGATTTAATACTGCACTCTTCTCATACAACAATCGCTTCTTACCCTCATTTCCGACTGGTAACCTAACCTTTTGTGATTATTTTGTGTCTTAGTTAAAAGCTGTTCAAAAACTTGTTTGTTAAAAACAACTAGGCTCCATCATGATCAGTTGCCAGAATTTTGTTTGGTTTTCTGCTAACTGTGTCTTGTCTCTTTATTGCCCTTTTAGCGCGTATCGCGTAATTGACAGTTCCTAGGTCTCTTATTCTGTAATAAGGTAATACTCGAAACGACGTATTCTTCCGCTCCTTACACATCTCCATAACATTAAGCACAACATACCTTGTTTGGAGGCGCATCAGCGCCAACCGGTGATCACGGAAGCATACGATTGCGATCATCCACCAAAATCTTATTCGCCCCCCAGATATCATCTACCACCATTAGCCGACAAATTACGTCGTTGGCGTACTTTTGTTTTTAGGTAACCTGTGTAGGGTTCGCACTGCAATGGCCTCATTGCCATATACTTTAGTTATCCACCGTTCGTGAGGGTGATTGACGAGTACCCTACTCCGAGTCAAGTGTCTATATTTTGGCTCCAATTGATTCCCTGAACACCGCAAATTTTCTATTCATAAAAAGTATCTCGTAGATTTGTGGTTTCCCATTTATCACCGTATTAAGTTTTTATCTACATTCTTTCGTTTCACAATTATACATTCATTGAGTTTTCATGGATCACGTTAACAGCTATCATGGAACGCATTGTCTATTTTGCATCCCACTTGATTTTGTAAGGCTCTTGTCCTGCAACGGAGATTTGTAACTCCGTTTTCTTCTATGTTGTTGATGTATATGCGGATTTCTTGGACCATGTTATACCGATGACCTGGCAGAACTGTCCAACACCGCCTTTTTGGTTTTGGCTCAATAGTCCATTGTGTTTATGTATATCCTTTACCTCTGACACTCGAACTAATTTTCACTCTGTTGTCTAAAACATGGTCTCAGTATGCAACTTGCACCAATCTTTATGATTTTGCCAGCTCAAATAGATAGACCACACATATCTCTGCTCAGATTCCACAAGTCTGTTTATCCATTCCCCTCATATCTTTTAGTCGTCTAACTTAATTTTTACATATTTTTGGATATCCGATCCTAGCGGTACGTCGTGGAGATCGTACTATCGCTGCGGGACTAAGTTTTCTGTAAAAATGTTTTTTTCTTTTTCCACAGTTTGCACATAGACTTTTTCTAAGCTTCTTATCACTGTTGTCTCTTTTTGTTTTTCTTATGTTGTTTCATTTAAATCCTTCCTGTTTTAGTTTTTCAACTAATGTAGTCGTTATGTGGGACGCTTCAATTATACTTGTAGTCTTAGTTTAGATATAAAGTTAATATGCTCTCGATCTTCATCTGATTAGAGCCGTGTAGAAGGTATGCTTATCGCAACTTAGTAAATAAATTTTAAAAGAATTTAGATTTCGGCTCATTCTAGTAGGATATATAACTACTGTAAATAAAATAAATATCAGCATGCCTGACGTTCCAACAGGTCTGGAGGTTGATTTTGGACGTATAATTTGACTTTGGGATTAAATATTTTCATTTTCATTTTCTCTTTTTTAGGTATCATCGCCTTTGGATGGAAGTCCCAATCGAGGTACAAAAATTTATCTATTTTATAACTGCTCCCCAATGCCTGTCATACCAGAATATCTGTCATTAAAATCTTGTATATCTTAAATTTCAAATGAAATTTAACAGCAGAATGTGACTTTTATCTTGCAGAGAGCTCATCTTTTGAATATAACTCCGTGAAAGATCCAGGAATCCGCTATCTTGATACTTTAGCTAATGATTAATTCAATATATTACTCAACGGGGTCGAACGAGTTCCTGGTAGTGTTAGACCACGTCCGAGCTCCATAATACAGATTTGGCAGACTCATCAACTTCCCCAGCTAGTCCCCGCCACTAAGTGGAATGCCGATCGGAATAAATTCCTCCTGGTTTCTGTTTGCATTCTGATTTGGCATGTTGTCAACACTTGTGGTGATTGGTGATTTGCGTTTGAATAACTTTCTTTTTTTTTGTTGTTGGTGATTTCGTTTTTCTGTTTGTGCTTTATAATCCATATTATTTTAGACATAAAATTTAACAATATTTTTATTCCTTCCACAAGCACACTGATACCAGTTACCTTTTGTACTCTGCTTTTCTCCGTTTGCGCCAGATATTGCTAACAAGACCCTCGCATGCTGCTATTTTCCTAAGGTGCCTAAGACTGGTCAAAAAAGTTTACGGTATTAGTGTACTGTGTTAATCGGAACATGATAATTGCACGGGACCCTAAAGAAAACCACCTCTCATTGCTACTTCGCTGTTCATTTGTAAGCCAATGCACTCAAATTATAAAACAAAGTTTGTGTTTACGATTCGCACATACTTTTTTACTGAGATTTTCTTGTGTTGCATATTTAATTTGGTCCTATAACACCCTCATTCCCATGAACATATATAGCGATTGAGTTTTAATGATTTACTACTGTCGCTCGCCTGTTCCGCCATGTAGCCAGCCTACTCATGTTTCTTTAACTATGGCCATCATGTGACTATTACACTCTCGTTTTTACAAATAGTTCCCCTTGTCCTATTTTATATCAACAACTGTAAGCATTAAATCATGAAACTGTCAATTTATACCTCCAATGAATTCTAATCCGTGATAAATCTCTATCACTAATACACTTAATGCGTTTTCGTACAACCTCGGACGCGCTCACTGGTACAACCGTGTGAGGTCGCCCCAAGTGTCCAGGTATTTTCTAATAGTCTAACTCTGCTGTGCTCTTGGTCTTCATACAGATCTCGCTCGTTGTATTTTCGCGCGGTATATCCGGATCAAATTGAGTATATTTAGGAGTTAAGAAGGCCGATACCGAAATATTCGTTCCTACTGAGTATTTGAGTTCCATCCTTCTTCCATCTTGTTATTTTTGTATTGCCGTCCTAACGCGAGTACCTGTACCGGCGTCGAGACCTATACTGTTTATTAACCTCATCAGCGAAAAATTACACTCGACTAGCTCTCAGTTCTGGATTATTGGCTTCATGAATATTACTCTTAGCGTATGTATTCGGTCTGTCATCAGAGTGACTCAATATATGCATAATTTTCGTATGAGTTGGTTACTAGTCGTGATTAGTTGGTGTAAATATATACGTACAAAGAATATCTCTCGCGCAGTTGTTCGCTTGATGTGTCGTTGTGTCCCTACCCGTGTAGTCAAGGCTCTCGTGTTTTTGGATACAAACGCTGTCTGATTAACCTTTGTGACTTTTAAAGCTTAGAATTCTGTTGCTACTGCTTATCTAAGCGTGTTACTTAGTTCTGACACGTTTAAATGATTGATCGGTGCTTATTACGTGGCATACTCAGACGCAAAGAAGTATGTTTATGATAAACTTTGCATATACTTCAGCCCCTCCGATCCTAAACTAAGCAATCGTCTTTCTGGGTCTGCATCGATACTACTTAAGAGTATGTTTTACTTTACGCTCGAATACTTTATCTTAATCGCGCGACAAATGGCCGAATCTCCTGCTTAGCGGTAGCATTCATGTGGAAATTTGACAGTTGATCCTGACTGCAAGTTTTATGCTTCTCGCCTAAGCGCAAAAGCCTTCGTTTATAAGCGTGGATTTTCCCTCTTAACATCTAGTGTGTTCAGGAGATGTAAAATTTAACATCGCAGTACCGTCCTGCAGCTGCAGCTGGTGGGTGTTATATTTAGATTATTGAAGCATTGCTAAGTATCAGATGAAGACTCTTGTCAGCCAGTTGTCTTTAGCTTCTGCAGCAGGTCAGGCGACTTCATCTAGTGCAGCGAGGCTTTAGCCATTGAGAATATATTTACTCTACATATTACAGTAGTGTCGATTCGCAATAGCTCCATGTTACTTTATTAGAGGCCTCTCGCTTTAGACAAAATTCGGTTGATTCATGCTATTACCCCTGTTCTCCAGTCTACTTAAAACATCCACATCTCATATACTTTGTTGCAAGTTTGATTCCGAGTTATCGTCGGAATAATGAAATTATATAGAAAAATTTGTACTTGAATACCTTGTAGATGGACCTTGAATCTATCTTCTAACTAGTTTATTGGCCAGTTTGATATCTTACGCACTTTTGAAATAGACTCTCCAACCGTTATTTAGAAGAGCTACCCTTCGGCTCCAACTGCATATATTGCAGACTGTGGAATTTTAGCTTACTGTCATCTATTTCTGACCACGAATCTTCTAAGACCTTAGCCTTATGTGGCCAGTAGTAAGACTTCATTCGGGTCTCTGGTGTTAAATGTTTCTAATTACCAGGTTTTATGTGGTTCGTTAGAAATTGGTCTTCCTAATGGTTCTCTCACTCAAACTCGACATTTCTGTCTCATCTTCGTTGTGCGATGTCAATAAGTTTTCTGTTTAATACTCGAAGCACAAACTAATTTTAGTAGACATTTTATATCTTTATTCAGATTAGTATAGAACACTATTTATTGCGGCAGGTGTTACTTGAGATATGAATTTTTGTATAGATCTGCCTCGCCCTTATATCGGACTGATCTCTTAATTTTTTTCTTGTCTGTCTTGTATCATAGCTTTTGGTAGTTTTCCCTTTTGTTAGGAGCGTTTTATGAGATAGTGTGTTTTTACTTTCAGATCGCAAGTACTCTGGTGGTTCTCTCCTTTTATTTATTATGCTATTTTTTTGTCCCACCGCTGGCCCAGCATTGGCCTAGTTCAGCGACCAGTTGCTAAAGCCTTTTCCAAGTGTCTAATAGTCAATTGGTGAACTTTACCCGCGTGTTCATGGTACATTTGGTTTTAAGTAGACTTTGAAGTGATATATTTCACCAAATAAATCGCCTCCGATTATTATTCTACGTGTTCTAAACCTCTTTCTTTTTCTTTGTGTCAGTTATATTTGAAATGTTGGAACATCATTTTTTACTTTATGCATCGAGCTTCGCGATGTAAATAATATAGTTACATCTTAATTTCTAACTGTATAATGTTTTCCTGAATTTGATCCTGTAAACTGCATACATTATACTCTGATTATTTGATTTCTTCATAAACGTTAAAAGGATATTATAATAATTTGTCGTGGAGTTTATTTGCATGAGTAGTAAACCTCGGCGGGACTTTGGTGATGACACTGATAAATCGTTTGGACCTCTATTTCGTACACTTTTGTTGTATGACTGAGCATCCAGAAGCAGTAGTTACGCAATTTACTAATATTGTATGTTACATTCTGTTATATTTGATGGACGAAGTTCATGTAGATATGTAAGATAGGCAGATCAAGTGCAGTGTATAGTTTTTTCGTAAGAGTCCGAACAGTATGCTGCGAATACTCCTTCTATTTCTCTTGGTTTAAAGATTGAATGCACTATATTTTTCCAAAAGTTTATCCTAGTTCGCATCAGTGTTTTAAATTTGCGCTGCTAGAATTACAAACATTATCAGCCACCTCCGTTTAGTTTTGTTATGAGCTCTCTTGAACGTTTGTTTATGATCTTTCAATATTATTAGCTCTCTTGCGGAATTGTTTTATTTGTTTGTTGTAGAGTATGTGTAGGTGTTACGTAATACAATAGTTTAATAATTTCTCATATATCGTTTAAAAATCAGTTATCACGTTAGGTATAACGCTTTCAGCAAGCTACAAGCAAAATTAATTCCAATTTCATAATTGTTTTGCGTGGATCATACTGTTCTTTTAGGTGGAATATAATTTACTGAGAGAAATTTGGCTATCTTCTGTACGACTTCACGACTTGATGTGCTTAGTAATAATGTTGTATAGCATTCCATTTATTATCCTTATACAATCGCATTTGACAATATTAAGTCGCTCGCGCATGAAAGTTCGCGGTGTATAAAGTTTCATTATTCGTAACGGATGTTAATATTCAATCGTTCTTAGACTGATCAAAGTATGTTCAATGAGATTTCATTAATCATGTTCTTCACACTCATCATTCACCAGCTTCACTTTGACAGGCTTTAGAATTTAACTTTATCTACGCATAATCATCACCCACCCCCCACACCCCTTTTCCAGTAGTTGATAAGGTAATATACTCTTTTACCATCCTGTTCTGTTTTTTTCTTTTCTCTATTTTCGTTCACGAGCAATTTATACGCAGTTTAATCCATATTTTTCTTTTCTAAAAAAATCCACCACTTTACCCATAAGGTTTTGCTCTCTTCTGCGATATTTCTGATGTTTGTTTAAACGTGAGAGCAATAGAACACCTTTTCTGACATTCTTTCATAACTGTGGAAACATATTATATTAAATCATACTGCTAACCCGTGTTTAATCTTCTATCATTTTGCAGCAAGTATTCCGTCATTAATATTAGCTTACATCTACAATTTTCCGTACTTAATGCTCTATGATATTCTGACATCTCACGCCTCCAATTGCTATTATATTCCATTCCCATATAACCTTATATTTTCGTTTGTTTTAAAAAAATCATTATATTCACTAACTTTTATCTTCATCATTGCTCTTTTTGTAAAATAAAATCTTTGATCTCCAACTTCCATAAACTTTACAGTAAGATCACCGACTCTTTGTTGCTCCTCTCTGATATCTTTTATGTCTCCTGATAAATTTGTTATAATATTTGTTATTCCTTGCGTTGTTAACTCTGCTAATCTTCGCTCAAGTTCCAGCGGATTGTTTATCAATCGATCTGTTTCTGCTTGTCTAGCCGCAGGATCAGCTATATTTGCTGTAAGTGCCTCAATCAGTTTTCTCTTTTCTTCATCAGATCTAGTAACAAGTTTTGCAGCAGCTGCTTCCTGTTGTTCTCTAACAATTCCAACCAAACCTTTTTCCTGTAGTTGTTTAAGTTCTTCTTCTGACAGTGGTTTAGTTTCAGGTTGTTTACCTAATAATGCTTCAGTAACCGGCTTGAAAATTGTAGCTGTTGTTTCTGTAGCAGTTACTTGCCCACGTCGCGCTTCTTGTACTTTTTGCTTAAGTGATGCCTGAGATTGAGCAAGTTTTTTTAGATCTTCTATGTGTTGTCTGTATCTTGCTCGTTTGTCCATTATTATAATTATAAATTTTATAAAATTGAAACGCTTTATTGTAAGTAAGTGTTAATACAACAGCGAAACATTTTAGTTGGATCATTTGTAAGTTTATCAAACAAGAAAAAGTTGTATTTATCTTTTGTAGCATTACGGTAAAGTTCAATAAACTTATCTTTTGTCACGCCACCGCATTGCTCGCTTGCAATATTTCTAACGTCAACATTATCCAGTCCTGGAAATAAAATAAAACAACCCGTATTTCGCCTAATAAACCTGTCAACATTATAAAATCCTTGAGCGAGATAAACAGAATTACACTGTTTGTTACGTGACAGTGAGAAATATGATCTTATTTTATTCATCTCTATGTTATTTAGAGGAATATCGTCAAAAACTACTATCTTATGTTCATCTGCATCAAGTTGATTAACTGGAATAAGATCTTCTGGCTGCCTAATTATAAAAAAATCTTCACCAGCTTTAAGATCATCACGAAGCTTGTTATTATACTCACTTAATAACTCATACTTATCTTGCTGTGGATTGATTGTGTAAATATAAACTCTGTCGTAGTTAAAATTATCACCAAGAAGCAAATTCATAAGCAAATTTGTTTTCCCCGATCCAGTTCGTCCAACAATAAGATAATGACAATCAGGAAGTTCATTGTTATGTTTATGCTTCACTAGTCTCTCTGTATCAAAGTTTAATATCAACGATTTTGCCATTTTTGTATAATATTAAACTAGTGTTGATAATTTTATCTAGGATAGTAAATAATGAGCTACTATACAAAATTTGGAACACTATTAGAAGATTTATCCACAAAACGTTTTAAAGGTGACTTATCCAAATATGCAACTCTTGATCGGCTCAAAAATGAAATCAATAATTTACTAAATCTTACCAGCGTAGATCCAGATGAAGTTGTCATTTTCCAAGACAAAGAAGGACGATTAAAGACGAGTAATGTAAAACTGTCAGATGTAGTTGTACGAAATACTGCTGCGATTGCTAATAATATCGTTACTTTTAACAATCTAGGTAATATACAAGATTCTGGTAGGTCAGTTAATGATTTTGTTAAAAAAGATGGTGATGTATTTAGTGGGAATATTGTTATGAAACAAAATAAGATTACAGATCTTGGAAACCCAACTGAGGATGGGGATGCTGTCACTAAAAAATATGTCAATGATTGGGACGCTTTAATTACTAATGAAATCACAGCACTCAAAAATGATTTTACCAGTCACGTGAACACATTTTTAAGTTTTCGCAGAAGCATAAACAAAATTAGAGATGAATTTTTTGGAAATCCATCAAATGTTGGCATTACACTCGCTAATATTAACACAAAACTCAATGATATTATTAGTGGAATTCCTAATATTGTTGAGAAAACAAATATGATTAAAATACCTCACAAACAGATTAAAAATATTGTGTATACTGTTGCATCTGGGTCTAGTACATGGACGAGGCAAAATAATTCTATCAAATACACTGCAGAAGTTACTGGTATGTATAGATTGTCAGTGCTTAGCAGTGCAAAGTTTAGAATATCTACCAAATATCTATCTCGTCATCTAAATGATGACTCATCTGGAGTATTATCTGTAATAATAAACCAAAATTCTGAAGAAGAATTTGTACTTGAACCAGTTGATAAAACTTTAAAATTAATAATTTTTCTCTGGTGTTTGGAATTTATAGCTGAACAACCAGCTCTTATTATGAATTAACCAAACATAGGACTATGTGAACTAATATTATAATGAAAAGAAGTATAGTTGATTTCAATCATATTTCAAAAGATATTCCAAAACAAGATGTGGACGCACTAATACAATACTACAAATATTATCACAAAAAACATTGGTGCGTTAAAAAATGTTATAAATACTACAACAAGATCCTTCGAGTAATATCATATCTACCATTGTTAATGACCAGTTCTGGTATAATTTCAAGTGGGATATCGTTAAATCCCTTTTTGTTAATTATATCTGGTATTGGTGTTTCACTTACAGCGGCGTGTAAAAAAGTAGAACCAAGACTTTTGATAAAGAAGCACGGTTGTTTAACATCAATTAAAACTTATAAGAAACTACTTGATCACATCCGGTCTTACCTACGAGGAGTTAAATATAATATGGATGATTTATTACGTGAATTTCGTATTATTGACAATATGTTAACAGACATTCTACCAATGAGGGTTAGCAAGTATGAAAAAAAATATCATAAAAAATATGAGTAACATAAAATTTTATCTAAACTTAAGATATAATATAACTAAAATAATATCATTTTCATTCTAATGCTAGTTTAATTTCCACCTTGTTAACTGAAACGTTCTAACACACAGTTTAATTTTCATCCTGTTATCTTGTGGTAAAAACCCGTTTGCCGTCTTTAGAATAATTGTATTCCACACATGCGCTGTTCTAACAAATTAGTCACCTCTGTGTAAAGAGCTTATCACATTCCAACACCTGTTGTTTTGTTCGGTTACAAAATACCTGTTTACAGGTAGTAGTAGGGGGAAAAAAAAGAGGTGGGGGAGGGTGAGTCAAAACCCTGTTTTATTTTGGAAAAAAAGGGGGTGGGGTGGGGGATAATTTAGGACTATAATTTATACTTGTTTGGAGGGTAAAAAAACAAAGTGAGTTGAAAACCTGGTTTTCTAATACTACTATATTGAATGAACAAAACAGCTATTAGTAGACTTGCTGAAACTGCAAAAGTCTCACGTACTGTTGCTGAAAACCGGTTAGCACGACAGGCAATATGGCAAATCTACCTGCCACCACCTAATAAAATGCAGCATGGACATTTTAATATCAGTGTTCCTAATGAAGTTCATCATGCGGGTATTTTGTTCTCACAGCAAGATACCATTAAAAAACGTAAACGTAAATCACGCACATACAATTGCGCGCTAACTGTCGTTGATGTTGCAAGTAGATATAAAGAAGCGGAGCCAAATCAACAAAAACAACACCTGAAGTAGCATCTGCATTTGAATAAATTTATCAACGAGGACCATTCCGATGGTCACAACTACAACAGGTTGATCATAATAAGGAATTTATTGGTGAAGTATCATCGCTGATGAAAAAGCATAGTGTCACAATCAGACGGGGACACATTGCCATTCATCGTAATCAGACAATCATTGAGCGATTTAATCGAACACACGTTGAGCGGTTATTTGGATACCAGTAATAATGGAAATAATTTATACAGATACAAGATCTCGCGCATGGGTTGAAAGATTACCAATTGTGATATGTGCATCAAATAATAAAATTACTCGTGCAACTTCCATGGAATCTTCTAATGTAATTACACATAAATATATACCAATACAGCGCCGTGAAGCTTCCCCTAAATCAGTATTAGGTAATGTAAATGTAAGGTATGAACCTGGTGAACAGGAAGGAAGTAAAAAAGAAAGACTGATCCTATCTAGACTGTGACCACAAATAAAATTTCCAGCGTGGTTAGATCCACTGGAAGACCTGCAATCAGCAGACTAGATTCAACTGCCCCTCGACGTTGATTTGTACGTGAACAATTACAAGTAATTCCCGAAAACACGTAATTACCACCGCGTTCACTTTTATAAAGTAGCGCCAGAGCCACCAGCGCCTCGACGCCGTTTGCATTCAAGACAGGTCAAAATAACATTTTCACGAGTATGATCGATATCACTGTTAATTCTGTCCACGGTAAATTGTCTTGGATTATTGTTTGAATATTACAATAGCATGTCACGGTTACTAATTACACAACGATTATTCTGTCGTTGTTTTAGCGTCATAATAAATTCAACAGCAATATAAAAATTACGATTATTTGTTTATCTCATCGTTTGTAACCAAGTAGTTTTTCCTTATTACCCCAACAATAACCAACAGTTTGATTATTATTTTCTGTGGAGTCTGTGACTATTCTGTGTAGTTGAGATATACTTTGTACTCAAAATACTGCTAGATAAACTAAATTCGATCACTCTTTTATGTCATAGACAATCCAAATATTTGTAGCAGTAATAGTTAGTCCTAATTCATACTCAACGCGCTCTCAACAACTTCAGCATTAACCAGAACGATATTATTCAATACAAGATTTTTTTTTTCAATTTTTCCTGGAATCTCAACTTCAATATTTTGTCGTCGAGTATCTGCTGGGCGATAACACAGCAGCACAGGTAACGTCGGAAATATTTCCTTGTTTAGCAGAAATAGTTTCTCTTGCAATTCATCACGAACTATATTTCTACTCGCAACTATTAAATAATTTGGTGTCCATAAATTCCAAAATTCATTTACAGGAGTTTCTAGAATTATTTCTCGCATTATCTCACATTGTATTTAATCGGGCTGTAGGCTGATTAATCTTTTAAATTCTTTCAGAGGTTCATCAACAGCTCTATGACCATTATCTCCTCATAATAATCCAAAAGTGATTTTAACCAATCGTGTGGTGACTGTCCAAAGAAAGACGGTTGTTGATCATGATCGTCGCACATAATTACCGCAGTATTTATTGTTAATAGCCGATCGAAAAATGTTTTTAGTGTTTCCAACGATACCCTACAAATCTCATCCCAGATGATGATTTTGGGAACATATTTCTCACCCATTTGCTCAGGTGTCCATGTGTTTCCGCACCTTCTGAAGAAACTATGATAAGTTTGAGATTTTACTCCACGTTGCTTTATATCTCTTGCTAGTCTATGCGTGGGTGTTAACACAATCATGTCTAAACTACGAAATAATTCAATTGCACGCGTTGTTTTACCAGAACCTCCAGGTCCGCTGAGATAAATGGTTTTATGTCTGGCTATGGGATCAAGTAAACATGGCGATGGTTAATACTGAGCGTTTGATTGTCATTACCGTAATATATTTCTTTGATATCAACGTCAGCCGTTTCAGAATAATCGAGTATACTTTCTTGTTTTACTCTCCATGATGCCTATTCAACGCTACCGAGTAAAGGTTTTACAAAATCTAAATATTTTTTTTATTTATATAAAACGAATCCGTAGCAACTCTTACAGAGTAACAAGGAAATCTATGTATCATCGATAATTAATTTATAGAAACGTAAGCAAGCATAGAAGATATTAAATGAGTAAATTGCGGTGACTCGCTTTCAATAAAACTCACGATTGTACTTAGTTTTGTTCCATCCGACAAATAAGCATTATTTCTACTTATATATGTTCAATTGTTTGTCGTATTAGTAACTATAAAATCAACTCAGCATTATCCATAATTAATCGTGTGCAGTGTCGTTTATGATCATACAAACCACCTTGCGTAAACATACCAATTATTTTTCTACCGAGATCTTTTGCAACTTTATTTTAATAATCAATTTTATCCCAATCTTCATCTCCTGACTATGTCAGGGGTGAGTTTTTTTGTGGTAACCAAACTTGTTTCTGTGAATGATATGATATAATAAGCTTCACTTACACTTAGCGATATTAAAATTTCCGCATCAATCATGTACCGCAGTATTACCATTAGAACCCAATATGTTTCCAAGAAATGTCTACCAAGTCACGTGTAATCGATCGGCTGAAGATTGTCACAAAACTTGAAGGATTTTTACGCAAGCGAATTTAGTTAAATAAAAATCGGGTTATGATCCATTCATCGCAACTCATGTCATCTCGTGTGTGGGATGTCCACACCGCGAAAGTATTCAGAACAGTCTCAGTATCCAAGAAAATTTACAGGATAACACGCAACCATATCAACAGATATAACAATATGATGCTCGTATCGGCTATTCCATACTCCGCCATATCCATATTCGACAGACCTTCGTTGAAAATCTTCAAGGAATTCTGATCTAGTTGGCGACCATGATTTTTTTCTTCTCAGCAAAGTGATCCGCCACTGATGAGACTGGAAAACAATTATTTATTAATTGTTTAACTTCAACGTCATCAAAATTATTTTGACGCCAAAGGCATTGTGCAAGGTTCTTCGTTACTCAATGGACAGCTTATCCTCGGTAAATCTCTTCGTTAGGTTTTTCAAATTGATCGTAATATGCGGACTCTGAACTCTGAAATAACTAAACAGGATCAGTTTTGTGTGATGTTTGATGAGTGTGATTTAGACTTTTAACGTGGCTTTAACAATTTTTCAGTCATATCGCTACGATGTCTGCCGTATGACAGTATATAGTAATGTCCAGTATATAGTAATGTCTAGGACCGGTGCATCATGTAATAAATCATGCGTGGATGAATTATGTGGCAAACACATGCAAAGCTATCATAGAGATAGTTTAGGACCATAAACCGTGTTTACGATGCGGTGTTGGTGTCAGAGGAGAAACACATATATGTGTGGCATGTTGTAGTAAAAGATACAGAGAGCTGAAACAATATTACGATAAGTAAACTTCATATTTCAAAATAATCATTTACACAAATAATATTATAAATAAACAGAGCCAGAGGAATTTGTTAAGCATCCCGTCATTTAAAATTATGAAATGTTTCGTGATGGTGTCATCAGAAATTGTAAATTAAAGAGATCAGTCAGAAATATTGATAATACCGGTTATTTCAGGTTTACTGCCGGGGGAAAAGATATATATCCCATAGGTTTGCATTCGAATGTTTTCGTGGGATCATCGAAAAGGGACTTGTAATAGATCGACGAAAGTAAAAAAAATCAATAATTTGTTAGAAAATTTACAAATATCACACAAAGTCAGAATAGTGCGTGTGGAAATACTGGGAGATGTAAAATGTTTGGAAGGAGAACTGTTAAATCTATAAATACAAACACAAGTGAAGAGAGAATTTTTAATTCTAAAAACGGAGGTGGTAAATATTTTGGCATCACCCCGCTTGCGGTACAATTTGTCGAAGAAAAAAATAAGGATATAAACATATTCAGTTAAATACAATCAGTGGTTATTTTTTTAAGTATGCTACCACTTCTGAATAAAACAACAAAAATTGTAATTGACGAAGTGTGGTAACTCAAATAATCGTTGATAGAGCAAGCAGTTGTTTCTTTTTGTTATTGTGTACATGACTACACAGTTATAAGTTATCTAATCCTTCAAGCACTAAAATCTGAGTAATCCTACTTATTTTATATGATCAAACACAAAGGTCTGAATCGATTGACGGCGTCTGTAATTGTCCCATTACCAGAAAATCACGACAAACCATGATATAGGTATTTCACATAATCCATGTGTGCAATATAGTCATTACCAATTTATTTTTGTTTAGACTGTATTGGAATATATCGATCCGTGCATCACTGTTAGATAATTCTTTCTTGCGAATAGCTATATACTTGCATTTATCTGTATATTCGTAAAAAATTACATTGCTGTGGCGGTAAGGCGTTCGGCTGCATAGCCACTAGTGGAAATTATGCGTGTTCATGTCTCGACAAATGCTAAAGGCATCTTATCTTGCATTCGGCAACAATTGCTATTATAATTGGGGCTCAGTCAGCCCTCGAAATTCAGCACAAGAAACACTCTCCAGCCATGTCACAACGTGATGGCTGCACTTTTACACTCCCCGGGGTTGATTTGGGGGTGGGGTTCAAAATCTTCTGAACGTAGAGAATGCCCCCATCATCACCATTTGTATATATTCATGTTCATCAATTATGTTTTTGCTGTCCTAGAGATAAATTAGAATTAAGATTATATGTAACCTCTGAACCTGCTAGGATGTCAATTTGGCAACCTAGGGGTTCACTTAGGGTTATAACTTTGCTATCAATTGTTTGTGCAGATTGCCCTCTGATCCTTCTAAAATGTTGTTTGATACTCTAGAGGTTCTAGAGGATTTGTATCTGTTCAAATTACCCTCCTGGACCTTATATGATGTTAATTTGGCAGCCTAGGGTTCACTTGGGTGTTTTGTTTCGTCTAATTTCGAATACCTCTGAGCCTGCTTAGATGTTTGCGGGTAACCTAGGGGCTCAAATGGGATTTCATTCGAATGTTCCTGAGCTTTCTTGGATGTCTATTGGGCAACCTAGGAGTTCACATGTGGTTGTGTTGTGATTATGTTTTATTTTTTTAAATTACATTTATTTTTATTCACAAATATATTTTTATTTAAACAAATATTTATTATACAATGAAAACATCACACCAATCATTACTGCTGTTAAGAAATTACAGCACAGTGGTGTAGAATTATCTGACCAGCTTCATCCCGAAAAGATAATGAGCGACTTTGAATAATTACAATTTCGGAGGTCATACGCTGCCCTCTGATTAAAGATTCATAACAATTATTTAGCAGACAATGTTACAATCGTCAGCAGCAATCACGCACGGATTGCGACAAAACACGTTTCGGCTGAGGATGACTCGTCTTTCATCATTTCGCACTATCGTCTCTATCGATCTTGAGCTGATAACGTCGCGACTCTGCGACCAGTCGGCGACCAGAAGAAGACCCAGTCTGCGACCAAGACTGAGACAAGTCTGCGACACAGTCGACGACGAGAGGTAAACCAGTCGGCGACCCTGAGACAAGTCTGCGACACAGTCGGCGACGAGAGGAAGACAGTCCGCGACCCTGCTACCCAGTCGGCGTCTGCGACCGAGACAGCCATACAGTCTACGACTGTGAACAAATCTGCAACAGAGACTGAGACAAGTCTGCGACACAGTCGGCGACCAGATGGAGACCAGTCAGCAAGTCTGCGACCAGTCGGTGACCCTGCGACAAGTCGGTGACACAGTCAGCGGCTGCGACTAAGTCAGCGACCAAGACCGCGACAACTCTGCGACCAAGTCGGCAACCCTGAGACAAGTCGGCAATACAGTCGTTGACCCTGCGACAAGTCTCCGACCAGGAAAAGGCCTCGTCTGCAACCGAGACTGCGACAGTCGGCAGCTGCGAAAAGTCGGCGACCATGCGACTAGTCTGTGACCAAGTCGGCGACATCCAAGAAGCAAGGAATAAGACTTTGTCCCGCTGAGGTAGGAATCTGTAACACTCTTGAGTGCCAGTCATCAGACAGATTCAGCGGGTTATCACTCTTTATACAAGACCTAATATAAATAACCCGAAACAGTGAGACTCAAGGTAGTGTAGCCGAGGGAGTAGTTCCTCTATAATATGTATACTATATCTACGTAATATATGTATACTATATCTACGTAATATGTGTACACATTATCAACGTAATATATGTACACTATATCTACGTAATGTAATAATGTTATATATATATATATATATATATATATATATATATATATATATATATATATATATATAATATTTGCACACCATATCTACGTAATATATGTACATTATATCTACGTAATATATATCTATATACCATATCTACGTATTATATGTACACTATGTCTGCGTAATATATACACTATATCTACCTAATATATATATATATATATATATATATATATATATATATATATATATATATATATATATATATATATACACGTAACTTTATTTGTGATTTTTGTAAACACGACACAAATAAAATTGCAATGAATTCTCATAGGAGGTTCAGACGAAACGCCATGTTTGCTTGTTTCATTGTGAATGCTAAATAAGGTAAAAAAAAAAAAGACCCGGTTTTGAACTATTCATAATATAAAAAAGAAATACTTTGTTCTGTTTTCGTGTTCGCTTTTCACATTATTTGCATATTCTGGCAAAATTTAAAATTAGGAGAATCAAATGCCATAAGTATGTGCGGTCTCAGGCCACCGCGGGCGCTTTTTGTGGCAGGATTTGTATAGCCTTTACCTGCATTTACAAAACAAGACAAAATATACGGGCTAAAGCTGGATAACGATCTGTACCCCCCAGTTATCAATATGATATAATTTCCCTTTCGCCTCTTTTCTCAGCTCTCCAAGCTGTAAACTGAGATTTTACTGTTAAATCTCGCACTTAAAATGCTCGTCACGGGTCGTATGGGTCGCCACATGCCATATTAAGCATTGTTTGCTATTTTTTTCTTACCTTTTTGTTTTCTTTTCTATTTTAATCTTGTTTGTTTCAAATGCAAAAACAATATAAACTCGAAATTCGACAAGAAAGCATCTTCGCTAAACAAAGTTCTTGTGCGATAACCCGATCTTCATCTTGGCGTATCGAGCAGATATTTCTGTCCTTCGGGTCTGTAAAGGAAGCCACCGCATCCAATCTAAATTAAGTCGTTCCTAAATGATCTACCCAAACACAACTTGCATGGATTGATAAATAAGCAATTTTCTAGAGTTTGTCCGTGTTTACACAAATATATTTCACTCAAATACACCTGCAATGGATCACGTCTGGTACGTAGTCACACTTTCGATGCCAAACTTCCAAAGTATCCTTTCTAGGTCGATTGCTCCAATCATTTTTTTTATTTAAAAAAACAAATTTCTGATTAGCAAAGTAGCTAAGTTAGAATACGTTGTGAAGTCCATTAATTCCTTTCTGTAATTAATTTGTGAATTCTTTTCAACCTATAAAATCAGCGCATGTCGACCGACATGTTTGGTTGGTAATTTATAGCTCACATTGGAGCGTAATAGTTATCAAAGATGTCTAGTTATTTCATATTTCCAGTTAGAAATGCGAGAAGCCACTAATTAAAGACATAAATTCATATTAATTGGTTGTTTCTGTATCATATCAGGTTATGAAGTGACCGCATCTTAGTTCTGTTGAATTACGATAAGACAGTATGTGGCGTGAAATGCGTGGGAATAGTGTTTGATCCCGGAAGAAAGGAAAAGATCTTACACATATTTAGGTTGGGTATTATATGAATTTGAAGGAAAAATACATGCATACCTATACTATATAGTGGAAAAGATCACAGTCTACTACCAAGTTGAGCGACGACCTAACGAGGCTACAGAAATAGAAAGAAAAGAAATAAGGCAACGCCGACTTATCGTAAAAAAAAAATATTTTGAAATGACCGGAAGTAACCAGGTGATCCTGACATGGCGGCAGTATGAGTCTGATCTGTCACTCGATTATATGATGAAATTTGTTTTATCCGTGTAACGGAACCGCTAACTGAATTTCACATAAATATTTTAACTCTGTTTCTAGTTGCAAATGAATCATTCAATTGTCATGTTCAGTTTAAATTTGTGCATATAAATAATTAAGTTGCTATATTTTACTTACATGGGCTCTCTTACCGGAATATATTATTCCATCCATTATTTTCATATTTTATTGTATTGTCTACTCGCTCCAGCAATAACGTCATAGTCGATAACCTCCTAGATAACGATAATCACAAAACCACAGATATGGGGAGATCAAACATCTAACCTCTAACAGTAGTAAACATGTCCAGTTAATACGTTATGGTAGTAAACATGTCCAATTAATCTGTCATGGTATTTGTAAAGGACCAGATTTTTAGGCATTGTTAATTGTGTACCATTAGCGAGATTTATAGGGAAATAGCCGCATTTAGAACACAATAATATACGGATTGGTTCGCCAAGGTCAGGAATTATTGATTTATATAATTAAGGTCTTAGTTTGTTTAAACTTACCGGAACCGAGTTCAAGTTCTGGTTGCAAGGAAGCTGATAGAAAAGACATCTTCCAGGAACCAGTTGATAGCCATTTGTTGATAGGCATAATTCATTGTTTCGATGCTTGAGAAAGCAGGAGTTTTTTTGTAATTCTGATTGGATAAGCTGTGAAGGGGGCGTGGTTTCACGCGAAAATTTAAATTTTAAATGTGCAGGAGTGGACTTCGAATTTAGTGTACTCTTTGTCCTTCGAGAGGAAGTTTAACAAAGGGGGGCTCCAAACGAATTTATAAGAAATTCTTTCGTAGGAAATTCATCCAGGAAAAGGAATTATCTGTAAAAATTGACAGACACGTTCTGGTAGTAATAACGTGGAAAAAATGGTATTTGTAACAATCTTACGTAATCCATTGATATTACTATGATTGTAGGATTTATCACAACGATAGCTCTGAAGTCTACATTCAGCGTATTAAGTCTTAGGGACCCATAGTGGACTTAAAGTATAAAGACGGCACCTGCCAATTTGGACAGAAAGTGAAAGTGAAGGAGCCTGGACTTACCTGCGCAGAGGAGTCAAAAGGAACAGTCACGGTGGATGTCGGATTGAAACAAGACTATCGAGTTACGAAAACTGTACAAGGCAGTGACATATATATATATATATATATATATATATATATATATATATATATATATATATATATATATATATATATATATATATATATAGTTATTGCCATATCTGTCCAAGGCAATGATATATATATATATATATATATATATATATATATATATATATATATATATATATATATATATATATATATATATATATATATATATTCAATGGGATCTAATTGATATTTAAATTCTTTCACGTAACAAATCGGTTTCATTATTTCTCGTATTCGTAAATTCGTGCAAGAAACTAAGTCAAAAGAAAGATGTGTATCTTCTATATTATTGCACTATTATTATTATTATTATTATTATTATTATTATTATTATTATTATTATTGTCTTGAACTGTATTTCTTGATGATTTTTTAAAATTAAATTGTGTCTTTATTTGCAACGGGGGCTCGATTTATCTGTTCTATATACCTTTTAAATTTCCTTATCTATTCCACCCAACATTTCTCAATTTTTATCGATATTTACTCGTCCCAGGAAAATTACACCGTCCGCGATCACCGCTAGACAACAATAACCAAACGGCGAACATCCACCCCAAACGAAGCTGGGATGGGTGTAAAGCGTAAACAAAAGCCCCCTCCCCAGTATTAAATTTGTCCATTTAAACTGTCATGGTAGTAAACATAACCAATTAATCTATCATGGTAATTAACCTGTCCAATTAATCTGTCATAGTATTAAATATGTCAAATTAGTCCTTTTTAGAATAAACATTTACTATTAATAAATAATGTGCTTTCTTCAATTTATTTTAGTTACTTTTAAGTATAATGCTTGTGAAGCCTGGCACTAAAAAAGGTGGTTAAAAGGAATGCAAGAAATAAAAGAAAGAAATAAAACAAGAAAAATTAAATGAATATTGTGAATAATTGACATGGGTATCCTATCGGAGCAAATACGATCTACCTAATAATTCTACTAGCAAGGCATTTTCCAGCCATAGTCAAACAATTACTAATTGACAATGAGCCACTGATGTATGTCAACAACTACCTAATAAAATATACTCGTATTCAACTTCGTATTCGTTCTGGTTTTTAATTTTAAAGACATAGATTAGCGTCCGACCAGTAGTCCAACACTAGCGAGTTCATCTCTTTTTAGACATAGCAAGATTAATTTGACGGGTTTTCATGCCTACAAAATGAGATGTGAACCGATCTATTGTTAGCTACTCTAACGTTTGAGGTCTAATTTCCATGTCCTCTGTCAGCATAACGTCTTATTGCTGATAGCTGGTGCCACAGACAGATCAGTCATATTTTACAAGCCACTTATGAATCATCTTAATCATTTTAATGTCGCATCTATCTATCAATACTTCGCGAAAATAGGAAACAAAATCAATTAGCAAAAGCTCTGTCTACATGCCAACTCATCACATGACGAATGAGACCAAATGGCGATGAAACTGAATTGAAAGTAGTTAGGGGCCGTTTGGCATACGTAACTACCATTAGCCAGGTGTTTATAGTGTGCATTGAGCCTTTAGGTGGCATAAAATTATATGCATTTACAACGACAATAACAAAACGGCAAAGAAAAAATGGTTAAGTTCTGCACATAAGACCTTGGAACTCATAGGAACTAGATCTGTATGCGATCCCTCCCTATCAAGGTTTTTACAATCATTTAATCCAAAGGTGATTATGTCACAAACAAAATGTAAGCAGTAATTTATCGTTAACTTTCCAATTATCATTATCAATATTCTTAACTCTTAATCTCGAGACACTCGAACTTGCCCATTACATTACAGAAGTGATACATTTCTCGTACCATGTCATTAAGATGGTTGGTCATGTGACATGTGCAGGAATGTTTGTTCCTAGACGTCCGTCCTTTATGGGTCGATGGATTGCGGTTTTAAATGCTCAGGGATCGGTGGAGTATGGATTTGAATGCTCAATGCTTTGTGGATCAATGAATTACAGATTTTAATGCTCGGCATCCATAAAGAAGAATATAATGGGACGAAAACACAGTGAAATTATTCTTCCGTGACCTTCGGTAATAGTTATCAGAAATGTTTGAATTCTAAGTACAAACCCACAATTATAATTCCTAATGATCATGTATACAAAACTCCTTACTCTTGTTACGTTGTTGTTGTTCTGGCGCTTAACGCCATTTTTCAGCACACGACAGGCTATACATAGCGGCCAGTATTAATGGTAGAGGAAGAAACCGGGAAATCCGCGGAAAGAACCACCGACCCACAAGAAGCTACTGGCAAGCTTTCCCACATATCCACATTCGCCGAATCTTAGTTTCGAACCTACGCAGACAGAAGGTGAGATGGCAGTGATCCGTAACTGAGAGCGCTTTAGACAACTAGGCCACTCGGGACCCCACTCTTATTACGTATCTCATTCTTTCTCACTACCGCTTTCATTGCACAAGTCCAATACTTGTGAAATACGAAGCCGGCCTTCACTTCAAAATAAATAACTATCTTTGTCACTTTTTTCTTGAAATTCTGAGGGAGCACTATATAATCTTACCTATATTATCGAAAATTCTGATGTATTGAAGATTGATCGATACTGCCTTTATAGATTAAGATTGATCGATACTGTCTTTATAGCATAAATATTTATTGCAATTTACAGTATATGTACTCATTTATAAGTCCAGTCAAATTGTCAACAACTAAGATCATGGTCTGCTCATGATAATGTGATGACTGCTCAACAGGGTCTTTGTTTTTTCTATGGATTGCTCCTAACAATCTGCACAGAACCCTATCTGCTGGTGCATTATTGGAGGACTGGTCTGGATCTGTGGAGTTTGCAGTTTAACTCGTCTTATAAGCGAGTACGATGGTAATACAGAATCATGATTCTGCGACACACTTTGACAATGTTTACGAGAGAAACGATAGTTTGACGTTTTGAGATAAATTAGAGTAAGTACCCAGCCGAGTCATACAAAAGACATCTGCGGCATGATGGCCCAATGCTAGACGTCGCTATAAACTGTCTCGCTGCAGATATCGTAGCGATATGACTGAAAATGTTTAAAGCCACTTTAAAAATCCAAATTACACACACAAACACGTACATACACACTATCGTAAATATAAATCTTTATTAGAATGCTAAAAATATTTTATATGTTATAGCTAAACATGAAACTGGGCGATTATATGCACAGGATGAATTGTGGGATATTGTTGTAGGACGACATCAGAATTTACACAGCGCTCAGTGAAAAAGCACAGTGCGTAAATTTACATTTATATAATAAGCACAATGCGCAAATTTACACAATGTTATAGAATAAACACACTTGATAAATTTACAGTGTCAGAATAAGCACAATGCGTAAATTTACACAGTGTTATAGAATAAACACACTTCGTAAATTTACAGTATTATGGAATAAGGACAGTGCGTATATTAACATAGCTTTTTCAATATAAGAGAAGAGCTTGAAGATGATGTTTATTTTTTGTGTACATGCAAGAGATATACAAAATTCAAGTGTACGTTTGGCCAACATATCCTTATGAATACCACTCTTACATTAAGTTTCATGATTTTGTGTACTTTATTATGATTTAAATTTAAATTTAAACAATAGTCTGTAACTTGTAATGTTTAGTTTATTTTTCGTTTCTAGTATTATATTGTAACGAGGAAAGCCGATGGATTTCAAATTTTGTTTAATATTTCGTTTCGTTAACTTTTATATTGTGATTTTAAATACTTGAAGGCTTTGTAGTGCCATCTATCGTTTTAGTTTTGGGTCACGTTTTTCCGCCTGGGTATATGTACACGTCAACTGTGGCTGCTATGGGTGGTGTGTTAGGAAGCGGCGTAGAGTGAAGACGTCCTCTACAGTGTAGCAGTATAACCACCCCGCCAGAGCAGCACACTTGGTCGTATTCCGTTGTGTAAGAGACAGCCAGTCCAGGAACTGAAAATATTAGGGACAAGGTCTTTTATCGACCAGCAGCCCTTCGCTACAAGGCTTGTCCAAGCGTTCGCAGAGGGATTGCGACAATACACGTTTCGGCTGAGGATGACTCGTCTTTCATCATTTCTCTCTATCGTCTCTATCGATCTTGAGCTGATAACGTCGCGACTCTGCGACCAGTCGGCGACCAGAAGACCCAGTCTGCGACCAAGACTGAGACAAGTCTGCGACACAGTCGACGACCAGAGGTAAACCAGTCGGCGACCCTGAGACAAGTCTGTGACACAGTCGGCGACGAGAGGAAGACAGTCGGCGACCCTGCTACCCAGTCGGCGTCTGCGACCGAGACAGCCATACAGTCGGCGACTGTGAACAAATCTGCAACAGAGACTGAGACAAGTCTGCGACACAGTCGGCGACCAGATGGAGACCAGTCAGCAAGTCTGCGACCAGTCGGTGACCCTGCGACAAGTCGGTGACACAGTCGGCGGCTGCGACCAAGTCAGCGACCAAGACCGCGACAACTCTGAGACCAAGTAGGCAACCCTGAGACAAGTCGGCAATCCAGTCGACGACCCTGCGACAAGTCTCCGACCAGGAAAAGGCCTCGTCTGCAACCGAGACTGCGACAGTTGGCAGCTGCGAAAAGTCGGCGACCCTGCGACTAGTCTGTGACCAAGTCGGCGACATCCAAGAAGCCAGGAATAAGACGGTGTCCCGCTGAGGTAGGAATCTGTAACACTCTTGAGTGCCAGTCATCAGACAGATTCAGCGGGGTAAAACTCTTTATACAAGACCTATCATAAATAACCCGAAAGAGTGAGACTCAAGGTAGTGTAGCCGAGGGAGTAGTTCCTCTACAATATGTACACTATATCTACGAAATATATGTATACTATATCTACGTAATATGTGTACACATTATCAATGTAATATATGTACACTATATCTACGTAATGTAATATATATATATATATATATATATATATATATATATATATATATATATATATATATATATATATATATATTTACACACTGTATATAATATTTGCACACCATATCTTCGTAATATATGTACACTATATCTACGTAATGTAATAATGTAATATATATATATATATATATATATATATATATATATATACACTATATCTACGTAATGTAATAATGTAATATATATATATATATATATATATATATACATACACACACCATACATAATATTTGCACACCATATCTACGTTATATATGTACATTATATCTACGTAATATATATACACCATATCAACGTATTATGTATATATATATATATATATATATATATATATATATATATATATATATATATATATATATATATATATATATATATATATGTAACTTTATTGTGATTTTTGTAAACACGACACAAATAAAATTGCAATGAATTCTCATAGGAGGTTCAGATGAAACGCCATGTTTGCTTGTTTCATTGTGAATGCTAAATAAGTTTAAAAAAAAGACCCGGCTTTGAACTATTCATAATATAAAAAAGAAATAAATTGTTCTGTTTTCGTGTTCGCTTTTCACATTATATGCATATTCTGGCAAAATTTAAAATTAGGAGAATCAAGCGCCATAAGTATGTGCGGTCTCAGGCCACTGCGGGCGCTTTTTGTGGCAGGATTTGTATTGCCTTTACCTGCATTTACAAAACAAGAGAAAATATCCGGGCTAAAGCTGGATAACGATCTGTAAAACAACCCCCCAGCTATCACTATGATATAATTTCCCTTTCGCCTCATTTATCAGCTATCCAAGCTGTAAACTGAGATTTTACTGTTAAATCTCGTACTTAAAATACTCGTCACGGGTCGTATGGGTCGCCACATGCCATATTAAGCATTGTTTCCTATTATTTTCTTACCTTTTTGTTTTCTTTTCTATTTTAATCTTGTTTGTTTCAAATGCAAAAACAATATAAACCCGAAATTCGACAAAAAAAGCATCTTCGCTAGCCAAAGTTTTTGTGCGATAACCCGATCTGCATCTTCGCGTATCGAGCAGATATTTCTGTTCTTCGGGGCTGTAAAGGAAGCCACCGCGTCCAATCTAAATTAAGTTGTTCCTAAATGATCTACCGAAACACAACTTGTATGGATTGATAAATAAGCAAATTTCTAGAGTTTGTCCGTGTTTACACAAATATATTTCACTCAAATACACCTGCAATGGATCACGTCTGGTACGTAGTCACACTTTCGATGCCAAACTTCCAAAGTATCCTTTCTAGGTCAATTGCCCCAATCATTTTTTTTAAAAAAACAAATTTCTGATTAGCAAAGTAGCTAAGTTAGAATACGTTGTGAAGTCCATTATTTCCTTTCTGTAATTAATTTGTGAATTATTTTCAACCTATACAATCAGCGCATGTCGACCGACATGTTTGGTTGGTAATTTATAGCTCACATTGGAGCGTAATAGTTATCAAAGATGTCAAGTTATTTCATATTTCCAGTTAGAAATGCGAGAAGCCACTAATTAAAGACATAAAATCATATTAATTGGTTGTTTCTGTATCATATCAGGTTATGAAGTGACCGCATCTTAGTTCTGTTGAATTACGATAAGACAGTATGTGGCGTGAAATGCTTGGGAATAGTGTTTGATCCCGGAAGAAAGGAAAAGATCTTACACATATTTAGGTTGGGTATTATATGAATTTGAA
Organism: Potamilus streckersoni; assembly: GCA_016746295.1. Taxonomy (NCBI): domain Eukaryota; kingdom Metazoa; phylum Mollusca; class Bivalvia; order Unionida; family Unionidae; genus Potamilus; species Potamilus streckersoni. The sequence goes on from JAEAOA010000290.1 coordinate 1,195,145, forward strand.
GGAAAAATACATTCATACCTATACTATATAGTGGAAAAGATCACAGTCTACTACCAAGTTAAGCGACGACCTAAAGAGGCTACAGAAATAGAAAGAAAAGAAATAAGGCAACGCCGACCTATCTTAAAAAAAAAATATTTTGAAATGACCGGAAGTAACCAGGTGATCCTGACATGGCGGCAGTATGAGTCTGATCTGTCACTCGATTATATGATGAAATTTGTTTTATCCGTGTAACGGAACTGCTAACTGAATTTCACATAAATATTTTAACTCTGTTTCTAGTTGCAAATGAATCATTCAATTGTCATGTTCAGTTTAAATTTGTGCATATAAATAATTAAGTTGCTATATTTTACTTACATGGGCTCTCTTACCGGAATATATTATTCCATCCATTATTTTCATATTTTATTGTATTGTCTACTCGCTCCAGCAATAACGTCATAGTCGATAACCTCCTAGATAACGATAATCAAAAAACCAGAGATATGGGGAGATCAAACATCTAACCTCTAACAGTAGTAAACATGTCCAGTTAATACGTTATGGTAGTAAACATGTCCAATTAATCTGTCATGGTATTTGTAAAGGACCAGATTTTTAGGCATTGTTAATTGTGTACCATTAGCGAGATTTATAGGGAAATAGCCGCATTTAGAACACAATAATATACGGATTGGTTCGCCAAGGTCAGGAATTATTGATTTATAATTAAGGTCTTAGTTTGTTTAAACTTACCGGAACCGAGTTCAAGTTCTGGTTGCAAGGAAGCTGACAGAAAAGACATCTTCCAGGAACCAGTTGATAGCCATTTGTTGATAGGTATAATTCATTGTTTCGATGCTTGAGAAAGCAGGAGTTTTTTTGTAATTCTGATTGGTTCAGCTGTGAAGGGGGCGTGGTTTCACGCGAAAATTTAAATTTTAAATGTGCAGGAGTGGACTTCGAATTTAGTGTACGCTTTGTCCTTCGAGAGGAAGCTTAACAAAGTGGGGCTCCGAGCGAATTTATAAGAAATTCTTTCGTAGGAAATTCATCCAGGAAAAGGAATTATCTGTAAAAAAAATTGACAGACACGTTCTGGTAGTAATAACTTGGAAAAATGTGGTATTTGTAACAATCTTACGTAATCCATTGATATTACTATGATGACTGTAGGATTTATCACAACGATAGCTCTGAAGTCTACATTCAACGTATTAGGTCTTAGGGACCCATAGTGGACTCAAAGTATAAAGATGGCACCTGCCAATTTGGACAGAAAGTCAAAGTGAAGGAGCCTGGACTTACCTGCGCAGGGGAGTCAAAAGGAACAGTCACGGTGGATGTCGGATTGAAACAAGACTATCGAGTTACGAAAACTGTACAAGGCAATGACATATATATATTAGATCCCATTGAATATATATATATATATATATATATATATATATATATATATATATATATATATATATATATATATATATAGTCATTGCCATATCTGTACAAGGCCCTGATATATATATATATATATATATATATATATATATATATATATATATATATATATATATATATATATATATATTCAATGGGATCTAATTGATATTTAAATTCTTTCACGTAACAGATCGGTTTCATTATTTCTCGTATTCGTAAATTCGTGCAAGAAACTAAGTCAAAAGAAAGAAGTGTATCTTCTATATTATTGCACTATTATTATTATTATTATTATTATTATTATTATTATTATTATTATTATTATTATTATTATTATTATTATTATTATTATTATTATTATTATTATTGTCTTGAACTGTATTTCTTGATGATTTTTTAAAAATTAAATTGTGTCTTTATTTGCAACGGGGGCTCGATTTATCTGTTCTATATACCTTTTAAATTTCCTTATCTATTCCACCCAACATTTCTCAATTTTTATCGATATTTACTCGTGCCAGGAAAATTACACCGTCCGCGATCACCGCTAGACAACAATAACCAAACGGCGAACATCCACCCCAAACGAAGCTGGGATGGGTGTAAAGCGTAAACAAAAGCCCCCTCCCCAGTATTAAATTTGTCCATTTAAACTGTCATGGTAGTAAACATAAACAATTAATCTATCATGGTAATTAACCTGTCCAATTAATCGGTCATAGTATTAAATATGTCAAATTAGTCCTTTTTAGAATAAACATTTACTATTAATAAATAATGTGCTTTCTTCAATTTATTTTAGTTACTTTTAAGTATAATGCTTGTAAAGCCTGGTACTAAAAAAGGTGGTTAAAAGGAATGCAAGAAATAAAAGATAGAAATAAAACAAGAAAAATTAAATGAATAGGGTGAATAGGGGTATTCTATCAGAGCAAATACGATCTACCTAATAATTCTACTAGCAAGGCATTTTCCAGCCATAGTCAAACAATTACTAATTGACAATGATCCACTGATGTATGTCAACAACTACCTAATAAAATATATTCGTATTAAACTTCGTATTCGTTCTGGTTTTTAATTTTAAAGACATAGATTAGCGTCTGACCAGACGTCGAACACTAGCGAGTTTATCTCTTTTTAGACATAGCACGATTAATTTGACGGGTTTTCATGCCTACAAAATGAGATGTGAACCGATCTATTGTTAGCTACTCTAACGTTTGAGGTCTAATTTCCATGTCCTCTGTCAGCATAACGTCTTATTGCTGATAGCTGGTGCCACAGACAGATCAGTCATATTTTACAAGCCACTTATGAATCATCTTAATCATTTTAATGTCGCATCTATCTATCAATACTTCGTGAAAATAGGAAACAAAATCAATTAGCAAAAGCTCTGTCTACATCCCAACTCACCACATGACGAATGAGACCAAATGGCGATGAAACTGAATTGAAAGTAGTTAGGGGCCGTTTGGCATACGTAACTACCATTAGCCAGGTGTTTATAGTGTGCATTGAGCCTTTAGGTGGCATAAAATTATATGCATTTACAACGACATTAACAAAACGGCAAAGAAAAAATGGTTAAGTTCTGCACATAAGACCTTGGAACTCATAGGAACTAGATCTGTATGCGATCCCTCCCTATCAAGGTTTTTACAATCATTTAATCCAAAGGTGATTATGTCACAAACAAAATGTAAGCAGTAATTTATCGTTAACTTTCCAATTATCATTATCAATATTCTTAACTCTTAATCTCGAGACACTCGAACTTGCCCATTACATTACAGAAGTGATACATTTCTCGTACCATGTCATTAAGATGGTTGGTCATGTGACATGTGCAGGAATGTTTGTTCCTAGACGTCCGTCCTTTATGGGTCGATGGATTGCGGTTTTAAATGCTCAGGGATCGGTGGAGTATGGATTTGAATGCTCAATGCTTTATGGATCAATGAATTACAGATTTTAATGCTCGGCATCCATAAAGAAGAATATAATGGGACGAAAACACAGTGAAATTATTCTTCCGTGACCTTCGGTAATAGTTATCAGAAATGTTTGAATTCTAAGTACAAACCCACAATTATAATTCCTAATGATCATGTATACAAAACTCCTTACTCTTGTTACGTTGTTGTTGTTCTGGCGCTTAACGCCATTTTTCAGCACACGACAGGCTATACATAGCGGCCAGTATTAATGGTAGAGGAAGAAACCGGGAAATCCGCGGAAAGAACCACCGACCCACAAGAAGCTACTGGCAAGCTTTCCCACATATCCACATTCGCCGAATCTTAGATTCGAACCTACGCAGACAGAAGGTGAGATGGCAGTGATCCGTAACTGAGAGCGCTTTAGACAACTAGGCCACTCGGGACCCCACTCTTATTACGTATCTCATTCTTTCTCACTACCGCTTTCATTGCACAAGTCCAATACTTGTGAAATACGAAGCCGGCCTTCACTTCAAAATAATTAACTATCTTTGTCACTTTTTTCTTGAAATTCTGAGGGAGCACTATATAATCTTACCTATATTATCGAAAATTCTGATGTATTAAAGATTGATCGATACTGCCTTTATAGATTAGGATTAATCGATACTGTCTTTATAGCATAAATATTTATTGCAATTTACAGTATATGTACTCATTTATAAGTCCAGTCAAATTGTCAACAACTAAGATCATGGTCTGCCGCACCATAATGTGATGACTGCACAGCATGGTCTTTGTTTGTTCTATGGATTGCTCCTAACAATCTGCACAGAGCCCTATCTGCTGGTGCATTATTGGAGGACTGGTCTGGATCTAAGGAGTTTGCAGTTTAACTCGTCTTATAAGCGAGTACGATGGTAATACAGAATCATGATTCTGCGACACACTTTGACAATGTTTACGAGAGAAACGATAGTTTGACGTCTTGAGATAAATTAGAGTAAGTACCCAGCCGAGTCATACAAAAGACATCTGCGGCATGATGTCCCAGTGCTAGACGTCGCTATAAACTGTCTCGCTGCAGACATCGTAGCGATAAGACTGAAAATGTTTAAAGCAACGTTAAAAATCCAAACACGCACACACACACACACACACACACACACTATCGTAAATATAAATCTTTATTAGAATGCTAAAAATATTTTATATGTTATAGCTAAACATGAAACTGGGCGATTATATGCACAGGATGAATTGTGGGATATTGTTGTAGGACGACATCAGAATTTACACAGCGCTCAGTGAAAAAGCACAGTGCGTAAATTTACATTTATATAATAAGCACAATGCGCAAATTTACACAATGTTATAGAATAAACACACTTTATAAATTTACAGTGTCAGAATAAGCACAATGCGTAAATTTACACAGTGTTATAGAATAAACACACTTCGTAAATTTACAGTATTATGGAATAAGGACAGTGCGTATATTAACATAGCTTTTTGAATATAAGAGAAGAGCTTGAAGATGATGTTTATTTTTTGTGTACATGCAAGAGATATACAAAATTCAAGTGTACGTTTGGCCAACATATCCTTATGAACACCACTCTTACGTTAAGTTTCATGATTTTGTGTACTTTATTTTGCTTTTAAATTTAAATTTAAACAATAGTCTGTAACTTGTAATGTTTAGTTTATTTTTCGTTTTTATTATTATATTGTAACGAGGCAAGCCGATGGATTTCAAATTTTGTTTAATATTTCGTTTCGTTAACTTTTATATTGTGATTTTAAATACTTGAAGGCTTTGCAGTGCCACCTATCGTTTTAGTTTTTAGTCACGTTTCTCCGCCTGGGTATATGTACACGCCAACTGTGGATGCTATGGGTGGTGTGTTAGGAAGCGGCGTAGAGTGAAGACGTCCTCTACAGTGTAGCAGTATAACCACCCCGCCAGAGCAGCACACTTGGTCGTATTCCGTTGTGTAAGAGACAGCCAGTTCAGGAACTGAAAAGATTAGGGACAAGGTCTTTTATCGACCAGCAGCCCTTCGCTACAAGGCTTGTCCAAACGTTCGCAGAGGGATTGCGACAAAACACGTTTCGGCTGAGGATGACTCGTCTTTCATCATTTCGCACTATCGTCTCTATCGATCTTGAGCTGATAACGTCGCGACTCTGCGACCAGTCGGCGACCAGACGAGAGGTAAACCAGTCGGCGTCCCTGAGACAAGTCTGCGACACAGTCGGCGACGAGAGGAAGACAGTCGGCGACCCTGCTACCCAGTCGGCGTCTGCGACCGAGACAGCCATACAGTCGGCGACTGTGAACAAATCTGCAACAGAGACTGAGACAAGTCTGCGACACAGTCGGCGACCAGATGGAGACCAGTCAGCAAGTCTGCGACCAGTCGGTGACCCTGCGACAAGTCGGTGACACAGTCAGCGGCTGCGATTAAGTCAGCGACCAAGACCGCGACAACTCTGCGACCAAGTCGGCAACCCTGAGACAAGTCGGCAATACAGTCGACGACCCTGCGACAAGTCTACGACCAGGAAAAGGCCTCGTCTGCAACCGAGACTTCGACAGTCGGCAGCTGCGAAAAGTCGGCGACCCTGCGACTAGTCTGTGACCAAGTCGGCGACATCCAAGAAGCCAGGAATAAGACAGTGTCCCGCTGAGGTAGGAATCTGTAACACTCTTGAGTGCCAGTCATCAACGATTCAGGGGGGGAAAAACTTTTATATGACCTAAAAAATAACCCGAAAGGTGAGACTCAAGGTAGTGTGCCGGGGGGTTTAGTTCCTCTACAATATGTACACTATATCTCGAAATATTGTTAGTTCTACATAATTGTTACAAATAAACGAATTTTATGTACACTATATTCGTAATGTAATATATATAATATATAAAATATTATTATTATATATATATAAAATATTTGCACCCCATTTTTTAGAAATTTTAATGAATTATATCTTAATAAAATATATTTATTATAAAAATTTAATTTTATATATATATAATAAGAATAAATATATATATATATAACCCCATATATACGTATTATGTACACTATTCAGTAATATGTACACTATATCCCCAATATTTTTATATATATATAAATATTATATAAAATTAATATATATATTATAATTAAATATATAAATATTTTTAAATATAAAATATATATAACACGACACAAATAAAATTGCAATGAATTCTCATAGGAGGTTCAGACGAAACGCCATGTTTGCTTGTTTCATTGTGAATGCTAAATATGGTAAAAAAAAGACCCGGTTTTGAACTGTTCATAATATAAAAAAGAATTTCTTTGTTCTGTTTTCGAGTTCGCTTTTCACATTATTTGCATATTCTGGCAAAATTTAAAATTAGGAGAATCAAGTGCCATAAGTATGTGCGGTCTCAGGCCACCGCAGGCGCTTTTTGTGGCAGGATTTGTATAGCCTTTACCTGCATTTACAAAACAAGACAAAATATCCGGGCTAAAGCTGGATAACGATCTGTTCCCCTCAGCTATCAATATGATATAATTTCCCTTTCGCCTCTTTTCTCAGCTATCCAAGTTGTAAACTGAGATTTTACTGTTAAATCTCGCACTTAAAATGCTCGTCACGGGTCGTATGGGTCGCCACATGCCATATTAAGCATTGTTTGCTATTTTTTTCTTACATGCAAAAACAATATAAACTCGAAATTCGACAAGAAAGCATCTTCGCTAAACTTAGTTCTTGTGCGATAACCCGATCTGCATCTTGGCGTATCGAGCAGATATTTCTGTCCTTCGGGTCTGTAAAGGAAGCCACCGCATCCAATCTAAATTAAGTTGTTCCTAAATGATCTACCGAAACACAACTTGTATGGATTGATAAATAAGCAATTTTCTAGAGTTTGTCCGTGTTTACACAAATATATTTCACTCAAATACACCTGCAATGGATCACGTCTGGTACGTAGTCACACTTTCGATGCCAAACTTCCAAAGTATCCTTTCTAGGTCAATTGCTCCAATCATTTTTTTCTAAAAAAAAAATTTCTGATTAGCAAAGTAGCTAAGTTAGAATACGTTGTGAAGTCCATTAATTCCTTTCTGTAATTAATTTGTGAATTCTTTTCAACCTATAAAATCAGCGCATGTCGACCGACATGTTTGGTTGGTAATTTATAGCTCACATATTTCAGTTAGAAATGCGAGAAGCCACTAATTAAAGACATAAATTCATATTAATTGGTTGTTTCTGTATCATATCAGGTTTTGAAGTGACCGCATCTTAGTTCTGTTGAATTACGATAAGACAGTATGTGGCGTGAAATGCTTGGGAATAGTGTTTGATCCCGGAAGAAAGGAAAAGATCTTACACATATTTAGGTTGGGTATTATATGAATTTGAAGGAAAAATACATTCATACCTATACTATATAGTGGAAAAGATCACAGTCTACTACCAAGTTAAGCGACGACCTAACGAGGCTACAGAAATAGAAAGAAAAGAAATAAGGCAACGCCGACCTATCGTAAAAAAAAATATTCTGAAATGACCGGAAGTAACCAGGTGATCCTGACATGGCGGCAGTATGAGTTTGATCTGTCACTCGATTATATGATGAAATTTGTTTTATCCGTGTAACGGAACCGCTAACTGAATTTCACATAAATATTTTAACTCTGTTTCTTCAGTTTAAATTTGTGCATATAAATAATTAAGTTGCTATATTTTACTTACATGGGCTCTCTTACCGGAATATATTATTCCATCCATTATTTTCATATTTAATTGTATTGTCTACTCGCTCCAGCAATAACGTCATAGTCGATAACCTCCTAGATAACGATAATCAAAAAACCACAGATATGGGGAGATCAAACATCTAACCTCTAACAGTAGTAAACATGTCCAGTTAATACGTTATGGTAGTAAACATGTCCAATTAATCTGTCATGGTGTTTGTAAAGGACCAGATTTTTAGGCATTGTTAATTGTGTACCATTAGCGAGATTTATAGGGAAATAGCCGCATTTAGAACACAATAATATACGGATTGGTTCGCCAAGGTCAGGAATTATTGATTTATAATTAAGGTCTTAGTTTGTTTAAACTTACCGGAACCGAGTTCAAGTTCTGGTTGCAAGGAAGCTTACAGAAAAGACATCTTCCAGGAACCAGTTCATAGCCATTCATTGTTTCGATGCTTGAGAAAGCAGGAGTTTTTTTGTAATTCTGATTGGTTCAGCTGTGAAGGGGGCGTGGTTTCACGCGAAAATTTAAATTTTAAATGTGCAGGAGTGGACTTCGAATTTAGTGTACGCTTTGTCCTTCGAGAGGAAGTTTAACAAAGAAGGGCTCTGAGCGAATTTATAAGAAATTCTTTCGTAGGAAATTCATCCAGGAAAAGAAAATATCTGTAAAAAAAAATTGACAGACACGTTCTGGAAGTATAACTTGGAAAAACGTGGTATTTGTAACAATCTTACGTAATCCATTGATATTACTATGATGACTGTAGGATTTATCACAACGATAGCTCTGAAGTCTACATTCAACGTATTAAGTCTTAGGGACCCATAGTGGACTCAAAGTATAAAGACGGCACCTGCCAATTGGGACAGAAAGTGAAAGTGAAGGAGCCTGGACTTACCAGCGCAGGGGAGTCAAAAGGAACAGTACGGTGGATTACGAAAACTGTACAAGGCAATGACATATAAATAGTCATTGCCATATCTGTACAAGGCAATGATATATATATATATATATATATATATATATATATATATATATATATATATATATATATATATATATATATATATTCAATGGGATCTAATTGATATTTAAATTCTTTCACGTAACAAATCGGTTTCATTATTTCTCGTATTCGTAAATTCGTGCAAGAAACTAAGTCGAAAGAAAGAAGTTATTCTTCTATATTATTATTATTATTATTATTATTATTATTATTATTATCTTGAACTGTATTTCTTGATGATTTTTTTAAAATTAAATTGTGTCTTTATTTGCAACGGGGGCTCGATTTATCTGGGTTTTTTTTATACATTTTAAATTTCCTTATCCATTCCACCCAACATTTCTCAATTTTTATCGATATTTACTCGTCCCAGGAAAATTACACCGTCCGCGATCACCGCTAGACAACGATAACCAAACGGCGAACATGGTGTAAAGCGTAAACAAAAGCCCCCTCCCCAGTATTAAATTTGTCCATTTAAACTGTCATGGTAGTAAACATAACCAATTAATCTATCATGGTAATTAACCTGTCCAATTAATCGGTCATAGTATTAAATATGTCAAATTAGTCCTTTTTAGAATAAACATTTACTATTAATAAATAATGTGCTTTCTTCAATTTATTTTAGTTACTTTTATGTATAATGCTTGTAAAGCCTGGTACTATAAAAGGTGGTCAAAAGGAATGCAAGAAATAAAAGAAAGAAATAAAAAAAATTAAATGGATATGGTGAATAATTGACAGGGGTATTCTATCAGAGCAAATACGATCTACCTAATAATTCTACTAGCAAGGCATTTTCCAGCCATAGTCAAACAATTACTAATTGACAATGATCCACTGATGTAAGTCAACAACTACCTAATAAAATATACTCGTATTAAACTTCGTATTCGTTCTGGTTTTTAATTTTAAAGACATAGATCTTTTTAGACATAGCAAGATTAATTTGACGGGTTTTCATGCCTACAAAATGAGATGTGAACCGATCTATTGTTAGCTACTCTAACGTTTGAGGTCTAATTTCCATGTCCTCTGTCAGCATAACGTCTTATTGCTGATAGCTGGTGCCACAGACAGATCAGACATATTTTACAAGCCACTTATGAATCATCTTAATCATTTTAATGTCGCATCTATCTATCAATACTTCGCGAAAATAGGAAACAAAATCAATTAGCAAAAGCTCTGTCTACATCCCAACTCACCACATGACGAATGAGACCAAATGGCGATGAAACTGAATTGAAAGTAGATAGGGGCCGTTTGGCATACGTAACTACCATTAGCCAGGTGTTTATAGTGTGCATTGAGCCTTTAGGTGGCATAAAATTATATGCATTTACAACGACATTAACAAAACGGCAAAGAAAAAAATGGTTAAGTTCTGCACATAAGACCTTGGAACTCATAAGAACTAGATCTGTATGCGATCAGTCCCTATCAAGGTTTTTACAATCAATTAATCCAAAGGTGATTATGTCACAAACAAAATGTAAGCAGTAATTTATCGTTAACTTTCCAATTATCATTATCAATATTCTTAACTCTTAATCTCGAGACACTCGAACTTGCCCATTACATTACAGAAGTGATACATTTCTCGTACCATGTCATTAAGATGGTTGGTCATGTGACATGTGCAGGAATGTTTGTTCCTAGACGTCCGTCCTTTATGGGTCGATGGATTGCGGTTTTAAATGCTCAGGGATCGGTGGATTATGGATTTGAATGCTCAATGCTTTATGGATCAATGAATTACAGATTTTAATGCTCGGCATCCATAAAGAAGAATATAATGGGACGAAAACACAGTGAAATGATTGTTCCGTGACCTTCGGTAATAGTTGTCAGAAATGTTTGAATTCTAAGTACAAACCCACAATTATAATTCCTAATGATCATGTATACAAAACTCCTTACTCTTGTTACGTTGTTGTTGTTCTGGGGCTTAACGCCATTTTTCAGCACACGACAGGCTATACATAGCGGCCAGTATTAATGGTAGAGGAAGAAACCGGGAAATCCGCGGAAAGAACCACCGACCCACAAGAAGCTACTGGCAAGCTTTCCCACATATCCACATTCGCCGAATCTTAGATTCGAACCTACGCAGACAGAAGGTGAGATGGCAGTGATCCGTAACTGAGAGCGCTTTAGACAGCTAGGCCACTCGGGACCCCACTCTTATTACGTATCTCATTCTTTCTCACTACCGCTTTCATTGCACAAGTCCAATACTTGTGAAATACGAAGCCGGCCTTCACTTCAAAATAAATAACTATCTTTGTCACTTTTTTCTTGAAATTCTGAGGGAGCACTATATAATCTTACCTATATTATCGAAAATTCTGATGTATTGAAGATTGATCGATACTGCCTTTATAGATTAAGATTGATCGATACTGTCTTTATAGCATAAACATTTATTGCAATTTACAGTATATGTACTCATTTATAAGTCCAGTCAAATTGTCAACAACTAAGATCATGGTCTGCCGCACCATAATGTGATGACTGCTCAGCAGGGTCTTTGTTTGTTCTATGGATTGCTCCTAACAATCTGCACAGAGCCCTATCTGCTGGTGCATTATTGGAGGACTGGTCTGGATCTGTGGAGTTTGCAGTTTAACTCGTCTTATAAGCGAGTACGATGGTAATACAGAATCATGGTTCTGCGACACACTTTGACAATGTTTACGAGAGAAACGATAGTTTGACGTCTTTAGATAAATTAGAGTAAGTACCCAGCCGAGTCATACAAAAGAAATCTGCAGACATCGTAGCGATATGACTGAAAATGTTTAAAGCAACTTTAAAAATCCAAACACGTACACACACACACACACTATCGTAAATATAAATCTTTATTAAAATGCTAAAAATATTTTATATGTTAAACATGAAACTGGACGATTATATGCGCAGTATATAGTGTGGGATATTGTTGTAGTACGACATCAGAATTTACACAGCGCTTAGAGAAAAAGCACAGTGCGTAAATTTACATTTATAGAATAAGCACAATGCGCAAATTTATACAGTGATATAGAATAAACACACTTAGTAAATTTACAGTATTATGGAATACGAACAGTGCATACATTTAGATAGCTTTTTGAATATAAGAGAAGAGCTTGAAGATGATGTTTATTTTTTGTGTACATGCAAGAGATATACAAAATTCAAGTGTACGTTTGGCCAACATATCATTATGAACACCACTCTTACGTTAAGTTTCATGACTTTGTGTACTTTAATTTGCTTTTAAATTTAAACAATAGTCTGTAACTTGTAATGTTTAGTTTATTTTTCGTTTTTATTATTATATTGTAACGAGGAAAGCCGATGGATTTCAAATTTTGTTTAATATTTCGTTTCGTTAACTTTTATATTGTGATTTTAAATACTTGAAGGCTTTGTAGTGCCATCTATCGTTTAAGTTTTGGGTCACTTTTTTCCGCCTGGGTATATGTACACGCCAACTGTGGCTGCTATGGGTGGTGTGTTAGGAAGCGGCGTAGAGTGAAGCCGTCCTCTACAGTGTAGCAGTAAAACCACCCCGCCAGAGCAGCACACTTGGTCGTATTCCGTTGTGTAAGAGACAGCCAGGTCGGGAACTGAAAAGATTAGGGACAAGGTCTTTTATCGACCAGCAGCCCTTCGCTACAAGGCTTGTTCAAGCGTTCGCAGAGGGATTGCGACAATACACGTTTCGGCTGAGGATGACTCGTCTTTCATCATTTCTCTCTATCGTCTCTATCGATCTTGAGCTGATAACGTCGCGACTCTGCGACCAGTCGGCGACCAGAAGAAGACCCAGTCTGCGACCAAGACTGAGACAAGTCTGAGACACAGTCGACGACGAGAGGTAAACCAGTCGGCGACCCTGAGACAAGTCTGTGACACAGTCGGCGACGAGAGGAAGACAGTCGGCGACCGTACCCGTCGGGGGCTGCGCGGACGCCTCATCGGCGCTGTAAAACAAAATTTCAAAATTTAACAGTCTGCGACAACGGCCCACCCGATGGAGATCAGTCAGCAAGTTGCGACCAGTCGGTGACCCTGCGACAAGTCGGGAACAGTGGGGGGGCTGCGATAATTAGGACCAAGACCGCGACAAATCTGAGCCAAGTCGGCAACCCCAGAAAAGTCGGGAATCCAGTCGCGACCCGCGACAGTTCCCACCAGAAAAGGCCTCGTCTGCAACCGAGACGGGGACAGTTGGCACGGAAAAGTCGGCGACCCTGCGACTAGTTGTGACCAAGTCGGCGACATCCAGAAGCCAGGAATAAACGGTGTCCGGAGGGAGGAATCGAACAATCTTGAGTGCCAGTCATCAGACAATTAAACGGGGTAAAACTTTTATCAAGACCATCATAAATAGCCCGAAAAAAGTGAGACCAGGTATGTACCGAGGGGGTATTTTTCCCCTTTCATATGTACACTATATCACGTAATATAGTTTACTAAAACTAGTAAAAGAGTACACTTATCAACGATAAATTAAATATATATATATTATATATATTTTTTAATTTAATATAAAAATAATATAATTTTATTTTTACATACAGTAAAGTAAAAATGTAAAAATTTTTTATATTTAAAAATATATAAATATTATAAAATTAAAAATATATAATTTTTATATTTATTATATATATAATACATACACACACAAAAATAAAATTTGCACCCAACTCGTTATAAGTACTTTTTTCTACGTAATATATAAACAAAATCCGTATGAATTACACTATTCTACAAAATGTAATATTTACCTAATTAAAATATTATATATATATATATATATATATATATATATATATATATATATATATATATATATATATATATATACACGTAACTTTATTTGTGATTTTTTTAATCACGACACAAATAAAATTGCAATGAATTCTCATAAGAGGTTCAGACGAAACGCTATGTTTGCTTGTTTCATTGTGAATGCTAAATAAGGTAAAAAAAAAAGACCCGGTTTTGAACTATTCATAATATAAAAAAGAAATACTTTGTTCTGTTTTCGTGTTCGCTTTTCACATTATTTGCATATTCTGGCAAAATTTAAAATTAGGAGAATCAAACGCCATAAGTATGTGCGGTCTCAGGCCACCGCGGGCGCTTTTTGTGGCAGGATTTGTATAGCCTTTACCTGCATTTACAAAACAAGACAAAATATCCGGGCTAAAGCTGGATAACGATCTGTAAACCCCAGCTATCAATATGATATAATTTCCCTTTCGCCTCTTTTCTCAGCTATCCAAGCTGTAAACTGAGATTTTACTGTTAAATCTCGTACTTAAAATGCTCGTCACGGGTCGTATGGGTCGCCACATGCCATATTAAGCATTGTTTGCTATTATTTTGGGAACACGATCACATCTCTATCCTACCTGTTGACGGACATAACTGTGCATTTTACATTGGATACGGTAATACTGTACTCTACATCTGATTGTCAAAAATTGTAGCGCGGTTTCATCCGATACTGTCACACTGTATGCTGCATCTGACACTGTGTTTATTGGTATATGATATATTTGATAAAGCTGTCCTGCTTGCTTATGATATATGTGATACACTCGCACAGTATGATACAACTTATATGAATAAATTTGATACGATCACACTGTATTATGTTGCATATACATTTAGATGCGACTCGAGTTTTTAAATTGACACAAACATATTAGTGAATCACAATGGGTCACAACGTGATATTAGTGAACACTCGGAAAACTCGGCAATATTGGTTTGGTTTGAACACATGAAGGCTATTGGTGTGGCAATTGGAATAAAGTGCTTTACCTGATCCATATCACAGTAACCGATCCGAGCTTATCCGATTGTAGAATTCAAACCTGCGCCCTTGTGGTCGCGTCCGGCATGATAACCAATTAAAACAATCGCGTTCACTATATAACTCCGCCATTTCCGGTCTCAAGCTCGGATGAAAAAAGAGGAGTGATGTGAGCAGGGCTAGCAACCCAGCCACATAAAACATTCAACCCCTACAGAAACGAAAACCTCAGAAAAAACCGGACTGATCTTAGACGGAATCGCCCCTGGGAATGGTAACCACTAGTGACTTCCTATCCCCAAAGCATGATTTACAGATAAGAATATGGAACATACGAACTTTGTACGAGACAGGACAAGCAGCATAAGTAGCCAGAGAGCTCGACAGGCAAAAGATAGACGTATTCGGACTGAGTGAAGTCAGATGGAACAGAGCAGGGATGACCACCCTCTCAACAGGGCATGTGCTACTGTACTCAGGGTCGCTAAACGAGGAAGACGAGCATCGGAAAGGTGTGGACATAATACTGACTAAGAGTGCGTAGAGAAGCCTGCGGATCTTGACAGTCCGATTTCAGTCACATTTCCAAAAGGTCACCATCTTGCAGTGCTATGCACCAACAAAATTTTCTGTGTGGGAAGACAAAAATAGAATAATTCAACGGATAGCTATAGAGTGTAATGTTGAAGGTCCCTACGAGAGACGTTGTGATAGTCATGGGCGACTTAAATGCCAAAGTGGGAAAGAAAAAGATGGCGAGAATGCTATCATTGGTCAACATGGATGTGGTGAGAGGAATGAGTGAGAGGAATGAATACGGAGATCTTCTTCTCGAGTTCTGCCAGGAAAAAGGACTTGGTTATATGAGAGACTATATTTGAGCATCGAGGAATCCATAAGGTGACATGGAGGTCACCAGACCAGACGACAGAGAACCAGATCGACCACATGATGATTTCCAGGCGGTGGAGAAGTGACATGCAGGATGTCAGAGCATACCGAGGAGCCGATGCCAACACAGACCACTCTCTTGTCATCGAAATATTCAAGGCAAAGATCACAAAAGTGATGAAAAAGGATGGAAGGTAACGGCGCTTCGATGTCTCCAAACTAAATGATAAAACCTGGAAATAAAATTTGTGGACACACTTAGGAACATTTTCGAAGCCCTTGCCGACCTCAGCGACGAGAAGGCACAATGACCACTCCATGAGCTATCAGCAACGGGAATGGAGAAAATTTGGACATGCGTAAAGGATACCATTGTTGGCACGTGCGAGGAAGTTCTTGGGACAAGGAGAAGACAGTACAAACATTGGCTTTCAACAGCCTCTACCCAGGAAATCGAGCAGCGAAGGACAATAAGGTTGAAACTGGATCAATCGAGGACAAGGAGTCAGAAGCAACGCTTGACGCTTGCAAAAGAGATACAGCAAGCAGAGCAAACGAGTGTAAAAGAGTGCTAGGAAAGATAAGTGAGTTATGATAGAAGAACTGGCATCTGAAGCCGAGAAAACGGCACGAAGAACCCAGAACTGTAGTTAGAACGCTGGTAAGAGAACATCAAGGATGCCCTAAACGGACCTACCAGATATCAAACCTGGGTAAGATCTGAATATGAACTTGGATCCATTTACAATGGAGGAACTCGTCATGGCTATCAAGAAGACAAAGCGAGGAAAAGCACCAGGACCGGATAACATCCCCCCCGGCTTTCAAGGCAAACCTGCAGCTGACAGCTGAAGTAATCTTCAACCTGATCCAAGCAGCATGGGAATAGCGCACGATCCCGGAAGAAGGAAGCATAGGGTACATTGTGAAGCTGCCAAAGAAAGGGGACCTGCGGACTGTAACAACTGGCGAGGGATCCAACTTCTCACAATGTGCTGCAAAGTGTTTACTCGGCTTATCTTTGGAAGGATCCAGAAGGCGATAGACGACAGACTGCGTGAAGAGCGAAGCGAGTTCTGACCAGGAAGATCTTGCATGGAGCAAATTACGACATTACGCATAATTATTGAACAGTCTGTAATGGCGGTCTCCACTGTATCTGAACTTCATAGATTTCTGAAAGGCCTTTGATACGGTGGACAGAGCCACGATGTGGAAGATTTGTACGCCACTATGCAAGGTTGTGGAAAAGTTCTGCAAAACATCTACAGCCACACTAGCTGCCAGGATATCCACAATAACACTCTTTCAGCAGCTGTTGAGGTTATTACCGGAGTGAGACAAGGCTGTCTTCTCTCTTCTCTTCTTTTCTCTGCTCCTCTCTATAGTCATCGACTGGGTTATGAAAACAAGCATTGACAGTCAAGCGGGGATCCAGTGGACCATGAAATTCTGGACTTTGCTGATGAATCTGCCTCCTGACACATA